>WMED01021123.1:0-11987 GCA_019650415.1 Pipa parva
CTTTGTAGATTCCCTTCAGGTAATATATACAGTATATCCTCAGTGAAACTGCTGATGTCGCAGACAAAAGAATAACTCAGCTTCTGCTGGTTTTAATTGTAATCCAAAGGGAATGCTGAATCTTCCTCACACACTGTAATCCACAAGAGATCTGCATCTGCTATATGATGCAGTGTCCAGCTGACAGGGACACTCTGTGCTGTAGCTAAACTTTATCAGTGGATTCAATCCAGTGAAATGTGGCAGGCCTGGATCAGCTCCTCCAGTCCATGAGGCTTTTCCCTTCCTGCTCTCCACTTCCTGTTCCCTGGGGCAGGACTACATTCAATCCCAGCATGCATATCCTGGTGATGTCACTGTTCACACAAATCAGGAAGCAATACCACAAAGGGAGCAACTGCAGAAGTTAGAGTAAGTAATAAACCTGCTCCCTAGTTTAATCTGAAAATATAGTTTTGAACGTTACATCTGCTTTACCATGCTGAAAGCATCCAAACAGCACATTTCCCTAGTTACCAGCTGGTTGCTGTTTCCAGGGGTAGTCACTTCTCTGTTCGTTGTTATACTTAGCATTGTGCTATTTCTTTTAAAACACTACAATGCTGATAACTTTTGACATATTTAGAAAGGGTGCTTTCTGCCCCCTCCTTTGGTAAAGATCAGTCCTGTAATGGTGTCCCTGCAAAATATTTTTAAATGTTGCCAAATAAATATTCCAGCAGAACATATGTCTTGAAATTGCAGAAAATCTCTTTGTTACTAGCATACTAGCACTCTGTATGGTTTCAGCATGGGATAAAATAACTGACCACGCTTCTTTCACTATATTTATGTACTCTGAAAATCTCATAAAATCTGTTTAGTATAAATGATTTGTAGAAGGGGCTGTCAGAAATCTGTTGATAGAGCCCCTTCATACTCTGCATGCTTACAAATATTACAGAAATTTTGCATGGGGCATTTACTCATCTAGAAAATGTAATTCAGGACAATTGCTTAAGGTATTATAAAGCTTTCAAATGTTTTAATCCTACGTTCTCCTACAACGGACAGCATACATTTGAATGCCATGTTCCAAATATGAAATTGAAAATCACTTGTAAGGTTATAGTTAGTAACTGTGTTAGATAATATTAAAGATCACTTAAAGACTGTTTAAAATACAGCCGAGGGAAATTCATTAACAGGGGCAAACTTTCCAGAGGTCTAGTAACCTATGGCAATCAATCAGAAGTTTACTTTTATTATTCTTGCTTCCTTATACCAGTGAATGCTCACTGCTGATTGGTTACTATGAATTATTACACCTCTATAAACTATTGCCCCTGTTGATGAATTCCCATGATAATGGTGGCACTGTTTATAATATAGACTTTTGTTAAGAAGGGTAAAACTTTCAGGATACATTTCAATTTTGATATGCCACAAACACAAGATATGCAATAGTTGCCTGGATTGTGACTGACAATGCTATTAAATATTCTGCTACCCCAATCAAAAAAACTCTCACTCATCTAGTAAGACTAGGGCATATTTACTAAAGTCAAATAAGTTTTACACCCAGTAACTATAGCAAAAACAGCCTATGTTTAATGATATCGCTGTTTTTTCCTATTTACTAAGTTATTCAAAAAACAATTTAAGCATGTAAAATAATTCTCCACCCTCAGGCTGCCAAAAACCCATTATTCCCTATGGAGTCGGTCCTGTCATTTAGCCTAAGTCCAGAATATTTTCCCATCGAAATGAGATATTGATATTGATCTGTGATGGAAGGAACCCTCATGGAAAAGCATTTAAACTTTCCTCTATTAACAGATAGATGTTTATCAATAACAATTTATTTTGATAGGGAAACATATTTTTTTATTCTTTTTTAAATTAGGGTAATTGAAAAGTAGAGGGAAACAAAAATATACAGCAAAAAGGTGTGAAATCAGTGGATATAGAGGAAAATGGCTTTAGTAAATATGCCCCATTATAAGTTTACTTTAAATTGAAACATTTATAATAAGGTGCAACATACTAGGTCCACCCAAGATGGGTGTGATACGCTGTGTGTTCATTTTTACAGCAATGAACTAATTTTGTCAGATCACTGTACAAGGAGTGCAATGCGATAAAAAACAAATTAAGTGTCAAGCACGCAGTATTAACAGTAAAACATGCAGTGCTGCTTTACAATTTTACACAGCAGCAAACTTCAGAAAAGATTAGGAAAATAGAATTACCGTATTTCCCGGGCTATAAGGCGTAACGGAATATAAGCCGCACTTACCTTCAGGGAGCTTCCATCAGGGCTTCGTCCGTACACAAGGCGCACCGGGTTATAAGGCGCAGCGCATGACGATATCCGGTTCATGAATATTCACTGCACTTAATTACCTGCCCGAAGTCTGCCTGATGCCTGCCCGAAGTCTGCCTGATGCCTGCCCGAAGTCTGCCGATGCCTGCCATGCCTGCCCAATGCCTGCCATGCCTGCCCGATGCCTGCCATGCCTGCCCGATGCCTGCCATGCCCTGAGGTCAGTCCATAGATTAGGCGCACCGGGCTATAAGGCGCACTTAGTATTGCTGAGAAAATCTCAGCATTTTAAGTGCGCCTTATAGTCCGGAAAATACGGTAAAATCAATACTTTAAAGCAGTTTTGGAAAAAAATTGCAAAAAAAAAAAGTATAAATAATTACATTTATCCATTTGAGTCTGGAGTTTCAAGGTACCCTTTAACTTCATTGTGTGACTCCATGTAACAGTATCTGTCTGATGGTTTTATTCCACCCTAAAGCTTAAATAACAATTACTGACGCCTAGAGGGCTAGGATTAGGTAACAAACAAGAAATGTACTTTTCATGCACAGGAAAAGTTACATGTATATTACACTGTATGGTCATGTTTATTATCATTAGCCTGCAGGTTCTATGGCTATCTCTCTTTATGCAAACACATTCCTAGTCTCCTAGTCAACGTCAACTACGCTCCTCTCAAAACAACCAGCCTTGCATGCCACTTACTAATACTGCCCTTTGTCTTCTTAAACCTTTTTCTCTCTTTGCCCTCCACCTCTGGAATTCTTTACCCCTTTATCTTCGCAAGGAACATTCCCTCTCCACATTCTAAACCAAATTGAAGTCCTATCTTTTGGAGCACTAGCACTGACTCTTATCATTGATTTTATGTATATCATTTATTTGATCTTTATTTATTCATGTTTAATATCTGTATTTATTGACCTATGTCTCAACACACTCTACAGCTCTTATTGTCCTTCTATCTGTGTATGTAATTCTTCCTCCCATTTAGATTGTGGGGCAGGGACCTCCAACCTCTTGTGTCAACCACAACCCGGCACTTAAAGTGATGTATCCTTGTGATATTTTACTTGTACTGTTTAATTTACTTTTCACATGTCTCTATTGTACTTGTATTGTTAAATTGTACAGCACTGCATACATTTGTGGTGCTTTATAAATAAAATTATACATACAAACAGTGCTTCAGTGGTTAAGGAATTGTTATTTAAGTTACAGAGAAGCTCTGGGTTTATTAGTTTTTTAGCACACAGTTAGTATAGAAGGGTACCACACCCATATTTATTAATGAATACAGTATATTGAGGATAATGTACCACTTTCTATAATTTATAAGGTTATTAATAGACACTGAGGACTTCATGAGCACTGAGGATTCAGAGGTGACTTGTAATATTCTTATAAACTATAGAAGGGGGTATATTATCCTTTATAATACACTTGGAAGTTTGGAAAACAAAATAAAATACATTTACTCATTAATCCTATTTAAGCAGTTGATAAGCATGGTTACTTAAACAGTTTTCTCATTTATATTCTAGATTCAGCTTGTGCTTTTGCCATTGTGTCACCCAAAATACTTTAGTATAAGATTGTAGTGTTATACTGTAGCTTGTTCAGAATGACTACAATTCCTATGATGCCATGTTAGCCACAACAATATATAAGTGCTGGAGAACCAGTTAGTGCTGATATGTTATTTCTCACTTAAAGTATGACATTTGGTCATAAGATAGAATCAGTTGTAGACAGAAACCTTAGTTAACTTCTCTCTTTGTCGTTATATCACAGAAAATAATATAATATGACTACAAATCTAGTGATCCCCTGTGAATTATTTACTCATTGGAAGTTGTGCAGTGGCAGTTCTGAGAACCATATGCAAAAAAACTGCAGAATGTACCCAAATGTGCAGTATACCTATGAGACAAATAAATACCTTGTGAAGTTGTCAACAGGGTGGCTCCATATTTGACTGTACTGTAGACACTGCACATGCTCAGTGTACTTTGTCTCCTGTAGGTGTGCCTTAATTAGGGACTAATACAAAATAACCTGACTATAAACTCATGATAAAGCTATCAATGAAATCTGATGTTGAAGTCAAATTAATCAAGAATAATGAAATATTGAAATATCTTCAAGTCAAACAGAAGAAACTATAACTGCATTTAAAGGTTGCCTCCCATTTATTGTATAATTTGTATTATAATGTATAATATATATTTATTATATTATATACATATGCGGTAGATTCTCTGCAGCCCTGCAATGCACAGCTGAACTCATTTATTATCAGCTAGCTTTGCATAGGATATTTTAGCAATATTGACATTAAAGGGATAGAATTACCTAAACATCCCTTTTAGTTGCATGGTATTCAGTTCAGTGTCATATCACATGCATAACACCCTTACCTTTAAAAGGGGAAGACTTATGAAAAACACCTTATCCTCGGCTGCATAGCTTCCATTATAATCTTGCACTCTTTCCTTTTTTTAACTAGGAATACTGGCTTTATGCATATTAAATGATATAAGAAAAAATCCTAAATTGCAGATCAAGTTCACCTAATAGATCTAAATAACTGTTTCATTTCACCACTTTAAAAGAAAATTCCTAAGAAATAACATAACCATATCATCCCTTTAACCAGGTGTGGCTCAGTATTGAATTAGAGCTGTGTAGCTGTATTTTCATTACCCTGCAGGATGCATTTGTAAATGATATCTTGTTAAAGTAATGATCTGATCTGACCATTAAAAAAGGCTTATTCATGAAAGTGTGAATTCCCAGGTTTAGCAAATTCATATGTTGCTATGCTTGTTGAATTTGGAGCAATACATTTTGCTGAATTTGCTACTTTCATACAAGTCAACATTCTGTAAATAGTCAAACGTCGCATGCATACGCAAAGTAATGCAACAGGGTGAGCAAGTTTACAACTGTCATAAAATGTCAATTTGGATGCGAATTCTCTAAATCATTGTTTGAATATGTGAAGTTGTGGAAGTGGTGAATAGATACAAATTCATACATATATATATGATTGTTCACACTTTGAAGATTAACTACCAAAGTATGAAGATGGAGCTGCAGATAACCATGTTTTATGAAGATAAATAAATTAGAAATTGTTCATACAGCCTGTATGTTTTATAGATTTTTCACTGATAAAAGGATGAACTGTAAAACCATACCTTTAAAACTAATATGTATAAAATGCACATAATGCAGGGCTCATAGGACATTAGCTCATTGTATATCTGAACTGAAGACCTTTGCAGTCTATAGTGCAGTCTCAGAGTACATTAGTAACAAGCTCTGCAGTGTGGGGGAGGCGTATGGTTAATTTCTGATCAATACATCATATGAAATTGCAGCTGTCTTACACACAATTTAAATTCCACAGTGCAGTGATCTCAAATATGTTAGATTTATTTACCAGTATTAACAATATTTTAAAGGCAAACTGTTATTCCCCAGTCCCTTAGAAGTACAGGCTGAGAATGTGTAGGGTCATTGATCAAGGAAAGAGGCATCTATAGAGAGTAAAGATGTCTGCCTCCAGTGGCAACTTTACAGGCATCAGTATTCACTTTCTGTTAGACTGTGCTGTTGTAATAAGCCCTATACATAAGGCACACCATTTTTATCCTAAGTTTTTCTGAGGCTTTAGTTCCCCTTTAAGTTCTGTCAGCATTAAAGCTTATCCTGAATGGATCTTTAACACTGTTTTCCCTGACTGGATATAGCATTACCAATATAATTCTAGTGCTTTACATTGTCATAGCACACATGCTCTTTATGCACCGCAGGTGCACAAAGTGGGATTGACTTCCTCACAGCTATTAGATCAGATGAAAAAGAACCTTATTATCTTTATGAATTAATGTTTTCTTATTTATAAATAGCGCTGTTGTATAGGACTACTTGTAAAATATGCATAACAATTTTCTATATAGTTTATTCCTAGTTATCATTTTAGTTCTCCTTGAAAGCAATAGTAAAATTACTTTTTAAATAATCAAATAAAAAATGTACTCTTTTTACAAATCATACTGTGTAAAGTGAGGGCTGTGGCAACTAATATACACAGGCTAACAATATGTAAAATCTGTTGGGACCATTCAAAACTAGGGGACTTAAGCAACTGCCTTTATGGCCTAATGGGCATGGCAGCTTTGCAGACATTCTTATCATTAATAGTCAGGAGGTCTGGTTAGGATATACTAGATATTACAAGCAATAAAAAGAGTTTAAATTACTTTTTGTATAAATGCCTTAGTATTGAAAAAAAAAAAAGTATTAGTTGTAGAATAATACCACCATTCGTCATCCATTTGCTTTAAGCTGCTTCCCAACTTTTATAGGTTTAAATTGGACTCTTAAAGTATTTTAGTTGGTAAAATAGTGTAGTCTGCCCTTTCTGTTCTTTGGACATACTAGAATATTGTATGTTTCATTTAATTGTCATTTCATTAAGTAATGGAACACTCGAGGGATTTTTTTGGCACAATGATTGGGTCAGGAACAACCTTAGAAACTGTTGGTCTGCTCTGTATCAAACACATTTAGCATTCTTGCCCTAATTATTGTTTGCTTTATGCGTTATCAGAGAAACTTAAGTCTGCAATTTAAGGTGATTTGAGCTAAAGTGTAATCCTAGTTAGAATCAAAATAGTATTTTTTTTCATTTTGCTTCTGGGTCTTATTTCTAGGTCTAAGGCAGTAGTTATTAATATGGAATGTCTATTTGTTTACACCTGAATTATTCAGTGCTGGAATTTACACCCTGAAGCTTAAATTTAATACTTTTGGTCATTTTTTTTTCCACAGTTGTCTGTCACAATTAATAGCACACCCTGCAGCATAGGTCTATAGTTGATTATGTATGCATATTTCAACATAACATTGGTCGCATGCAGTACATTTCTTTATTACCTAATTTTATTTCTCTCAGTTAAAGTGGACCAGTCACCTCAAAACTCAAAAACTAAATTAGGTTTTACTAATGAAATAATCTTTTTTTTAAATATGTATGTATTTTTAAAAATGTACCTTTTATATAGCATTTCTCACAGTCATTTTCCCTGTTAGCCTGACTTTTCTTTCCAGAATCAGGTTGTACGGGGTGAAAAGGATGACTGACATTAAAGTTCCTCCAATCAGATCCCTTAAAGCACGATTTAGCAGAGATCTGGTTGGAGGAGCTATGTCAATCATCATTTAGCCCCACCCAACCCAACTCAAGAAAGAAATGTCAGGCTGATAGGGAAAATGACAGTAATGCTATATAAAGGTACATTTTTTAAAAATGCATATATTAAAAAAAATTATTATTTCATTAGTAGAACATAATTTCGTATTTGAGTTTTGAGGTGACAGGTACACTTTAATTTTCTGTTCTGTGTTTTTTAGTGTTAAAACCCTACAGAAAATAAAATAAAACAGACAAAATAAATAATTAGCTAGGGCATGTTTCAAAGAAATGAAGCAAAATCAGAAAAACAGAATATTAAAAAGCTGGGTTTGAAATATTTTATCCAAAGTATTCCAAAGCTCAGCCATTTCGTTCAGCTCAGCCCACTGGAGATTTTATACCAAGTATAGTGTATTTCATAGATTGTCCACATTCTCTTCTTGTTATTTTTTAAATCTGGTAAAATATTAGCAATATACCAATATTTCCATTTTTGTCTGTTTATAAAGGCATTCTGTCATTTTTTTCCAGCAGTGTTCACCTGCTTTAGGATGGCTAAAACTCATTATTCCTTATGGAGTAGGTTTTGTCATTTTGACACAGTTGGATTAGTTTTCGCACTGAAAAAGGTTTTCAATATCAATCTGCAATAGAAGGGGAACCACACTGAAAACACTGCAAAGTATTGCAGCTTTCGATGGATCATTATTTATCAATATCATCTTTTGTAATGGCGGCAGTTTTTTAGGATCTATATAAATTTAGCGAATTGAAAATTTGTGTTGGAAGCTTTAATAAATGGAAAAATGAATCAAAAGGTCAAAATGATAAAATCTCCTCCAATGAGTCTTTAAATAATAGAGACAGAACCATACCTTGTCCACAGTATGTGAGATTTAAAACTTGCTCCCTTGCACATAAACATAAGGGAACCATTTTAGTCCCACACCAAAATGGTTCCTACCAACCTTTGCTGAACCCCTTATTTGCTTCTGTTTAGTAATTCATTCATAATCATTGTGTCCACATCAGTAGGTTTGTAGCTGTAGCCCCCCTTTTGAAAGGTACTTGGGTATCAAAGTTTCCCCTCCTTAAGGGCTGCAAATCATTGGTGGAGAGTAAGTGGCTTTACTGTAACCCCTCCCCCTCTGGGATTCTTGGGAGTTATAATAAATGCCTGTGTGGGAGTTTTCTCATCAGTTTATTGTGAGACAGCAGACTGTAAAATATCCCTCCCTCCCTATTTTATACAGTTAATGTGGTATACATTTATGTATTAAAGCATTATTGTTTACTGTATGTCAATTTAACCTGATAAAAATGCGTTCATGATTATGTTTATCTATTTGTATGCTTATTTGTCACAGCTTTATGAGGTGTGTGAGGACAGGGCTCTGTCAGTGGTGAGTTGCGGTCGGCTCTGGAGACGGCCTGTAGCCTACGGTTTTGGTTGTTCTCTGGGGTTGGACCGAGACTCCTGGGATTATGGGGTGATTTTGTGCCGGTTGCGCGGGCAACCACTGGCATAACTGGATTGGTTTGCTTATCAGTTTATATTGGTTACGTGTTATGTCAATTATTATATAAAGCTGTGGCCAATTTTCTACCACGGGATGGTGTGTGTTTCATTTATTATTTGGTCTCCTGAGGTAATGTCACAGCAAGGTTTAATGTGAAGGTCTGGCAATAGTCTGCCATGTGTGCTACTGTAGAGTTTCTGGTCTTCAGTCATGTCTTACTCTCAGTCTGCCCTTTCCTTATTTCTACCACACTCACCTGACTATGCTACATATACCAATACTACTGGGCTTCCTGAAAAGGATTTTAAAAAACTATGTTTCCAACATTAGGATTTCAATTCATGGCTTTACGTAAGGGAAAACAACAAACAAATATGCATCTAGTTATAGCTACTGCTTGTGTAAAATGTCACAAAGCGGTAAGCATTGAAATAAATGGGAAGTGTTTTGTGCCATGTTTTGATGACATTTGAGTGCTGGCTTCAGATGCATTAAAACACTGCGTCTGACATTGCCCTAAAAGAGAAAAGCTGGTATTATCTCATACATGTTTTAATAGCAGTGGCATTATGTTTGAATGACAAGCTTCTTTATGAATTTAGATGATCAACAGTCACAACTATTATGGATACTATGGCATGGTAAGTCTCCAGATCCTTTCTCTAGCTGCAATAAGTATAGGCCAGGACATACTGTACAACATTCTGGTCAAGGAAGTGTTTTTCAAGTAATAAAAAAGCTAACGGAAACTTCAAAAGACTTAACATACTCTTTGCTATTCCAGTGATATTTGTGTTTCAACTTGGCCAGCTTTTTTAGCTTTTGATTTTGCCAAGAAAAATTCCAGCAGGTGTTTTTTTGAGATTAGTATAAAGCCACACCAATTTCACCTCCCTCAATTAGTCTATATTGAAAACCACTTTGTTTTCTTGTTCTGAATCCCAGCCTGTGGTAGATGTAATGAAATAACTGTGCACCTCTTGGAATAGCTTAACGTCATTCTTTGTGTGAGTATATTATAATAGACGTACAGTATGAAAAATTGCTATGATTTGCTACTTGCTTTCTGGTAAATAGACTTACTGGCATAGGGTCCCTGGCTGTAACAGCTGAGGAACTGAGCCAAACTGCTTGCTAGCAAATGTATAGCTGAGCTATGATAGTAGTAATAATGTTAGCGGTATACAGAGTTGTATTTTTTGGCTTTTCTTCTATTTCTCTGTTGGGAGAAAAGTCTCTGGTTTTTGACCTCATAGTTTAAGCTCTTGGGAACAACTGTGAGTTTTTGTGAAGTGGGGCCATAATTATTATTACATTAGTGCAACCGTTCAGTAATGCATTGCTGGCACATGCCTTTTAAAGCATGAAGAAACCACTCAGGGATAAACGTGGGATGATACAACCAAATGTCCTTTTACACTAATCTCTAGAATGAATGTGATGGTTTGTATTGGATTACAACTAAATTGTAGGTCTCTTAAGTTATCAGTTAGGATAAGTAGCCTTTTTGTAAACACCCACTAACAGGAAGTACTGAAAGAATGATTGTGCCATAGAGATATTTAAGTTGCTGCTAGAGATAATATAACTGGCTCAGATGTGCTGGTGACTGTTTGACATGGACTGCAAATAGAGCCAATGAGATAGAGATTATTTATTTTGTCTAAAACCTTTATTTTGACTTTAGTGAATACCACCTCTGTAATCCCACTACTTCTCTTGTCTGATATGGTAACATGATGTCCTCTGCATCAGAACAGAATATTTTTCTTTATATGAAAGGCATTGGAAGAAACAGCTGCATTGCTTTTGGGCAGAAAACTTACCAAAATGTTATGTTTTTTTCAGATCAGATCTGTTATATTAATGTAGGGTGATACTTGATATCAATGGCAGTCTAACACTGTCCAACTGCAGGAAATTGTTCTTTTCCTCTATAATGAAAGA
This sequence comes from Pipa parva, assembly GCA_019650415.1. Classification (NCBI taxonomy): domain Eukaryota; kingdom Metazoa; phylum Chordata; class Amphibia; order Anura; family Pipidae; genus Pipa; species Pipa parva. The sequence goes on from WMED01021123.1 coordinate 10,982, forward strand.
ATAAAAGAAACCAAACCATAACCAAATGCAGGTCAAAGTCCAGGCAGTATGAGTCTGAACCACTATAATTAAAATATTTCATATTCTGCCTTCATATGGCTAAGATAGGGGTTCACTAGTGGTTTACAGTATTGCTTGCAGTATTGGCAGTATTAACATTCACTATTTTCAAGCAGACTTAATTTCTTTAAAGGAGTAAAGTAACCATTTATGCAGTGCCATTTATATCCCCAATTTTCAGAAGCCATCTCTACCAGCTTACAAACAGAAAGTCTGGGCAAAACAGACACAGATGGGAGGATATATATAAAGGTTATTTCAATGTTTTCAATTTATTCTGCAATTTTTTTACTCTATTTCTTTTATTCACTGAACTTTTTGATTCCACTCATTCATAAGAGGGTGATAAAAAATCATCTGTAAAGGTAAAGATCATTATTGATCAATATTGACGCCACACTTTACACTGTTTTCAGATGCATCTGACTGGGAAAATGAACAGATGTACTTCATAGGATTATTGATTTTCCAAGCTTAAATCAGGCAAATATTTTAAGGTAATAAATGTGATGGAATGGCTTAATAAATAGTTGAAAACGGTGATATTGATATATTCCTGATATTTCACTACATTTGCCAAGTGAAAAACCTTTCAACTTTTATAAATATCCCACCAGGAGTTCTTTACTGCTGTCGTTCCAGCTTTGTATAGATTTCCTAGGCACATAATGAAGAACATTTTAACATAAACTTTATTAGTTCTACATTTTGCCATAGTAAACTGTGTCTATAAAAGTATCTAGGTGTTTTATTTTTTTTCACAATCTTCTACTGAAATCAGTGGATCATGCGTTTAGAGAAAGCGTTTTCTCTAAATTTCTGGGCCACTTTACCATAAGTGCATCATTACCCTTAAGATCTGCATAAAAAGTAAAATAAATGTCTTTCTGAACCAAATCATTAGAGCAGGGGTCCCCAAACTACGGCCCGCGGGCCGGATGCGGCC
>WMED01021124.1:0-11987 GCA_019650415.1 Pipa parva
GGATAAGCACAAAAATAACCGGGCCACGAAATTTAAAGTTTGGGAAACACTGCTTTAGGGTAAAACAAAAATACATACACGCAGGCCTAAGGAGAAGCTGCTGTTAATATCTTGAACATCAGAATATCTTGCCACATTGTGTTCAAATAACAAAATCAGCTTTAAATAATTGCACAAAATGGCCCCTGCTACAGTCACCCTCTCCTCCCACTGACTGCTATTGAATGCAGTTAAACATGTACTTGCAATCTCTCTTGCACCATGCATGTTTCAGCCTAGATTTTAGTGCTAACCATTCAAAGCAAATAAAAGAGCCAATTATTCCAAGCTGCCAAAACAGGTATTTTATCCCTTCCCACATTCAATTTTAGCTTCAGTTTACCCATTACTGTAAATAGTAGTTGAAGAATCACTGACCTGCATAAACCACTATTCTTGCCTCAGTGAGTTTATAGCAGCACAAAGTCACTTGAGTGAAATTAGTTCTTTCTCTCCGACTTGATTTTGGACGGCAAGAAATATTTTTTTTCTCCGCAATCTTTGAGGACTATAACTCCAAAATAATGAAAATATTTAAGAACAAGAATTCTAAGTGAGCCTTCTTGGCTGCACCAGAATTACTTTATAACAGTCATAGGCCAATTCATAGAAAAGTTCAGTGACATGGACAACTCAGCTACTTGTAGCTTCATAAAAAAAAATCAGAAAAATTATTGTGGGAATTTTATTTTTTTTGTCATTTTTGATCCATCTAATTTATTCTATAGAAAGCAACGAAACAATATTTGCCAGTTACATGTAGCACACATTTCTGAGGCCAGGACTGCTCTAGTTATTCTGTAGATGAGCTGGAAAAGTAGTTTCCATTGTGTCCTATAGGATAAGCCACGCAAGCTTCATTTGTATTTTGTTCATTTTTATATAGCGCTACTATATTACACAGCACTTTACAGAGGTTCGTCATTCACTTTAGTCCTTGCCCTGTGGATCTTAAAATTTAGTTTCCCTATTCAGTCGCACACACGTATGCCCAGGGGAAACCCACACAAGTGCAGGGAGAACATACCAACTCCATGCAGTTGAAGTCCAAGGTGGAATTGAACCCAGCGCTGCAAGGCAGCAGTACTAACCACTGACCCATCGCACTGCCCAATTAGTTCAACTACAAAGTAGCCAATCTGGCCTCGGCCTAAAGATGAAGGGCAAGCAACTAAAATGTATCACCAGTGTGAACTGATCAGTGAATGCTGTACAACCGGAAGTAATATATTTCCTTAGAGTAAAATGATTTGGAAATTTTTTTACATATGTACTTTTAGATTTCCATCATTTTCATAGGTTACACAGCACTAAACCTTTTACAGATGCATGTATAATGCAGACGCAGTGTAAGTTTTAAATTAGTATAAGTAGCAAATTACAAGTGCAAATGTATACAGATATTTCTTTCTGTTTAGGTACAAGGCAAATAGGGAGACCAGACCAAGAATTTATGTCCCATAGTACTATGCAGTTCTGTCTAATGAAGGTATGGCCAACAGAATGAAGTATGTCTCCAGGCACTGAATCTGGTCTCTGAGTCTGCCTGTTTTGCTTCATCTTTGTGCCACACCATACCCTTTCTCTTACATTTTTCACATCTTTTGACTCTCCCTGCTGTTTTTTTCACATAATCTTTCCCCATGTGCTGTTCTCATACCTTTGTTCCTTCTTTTTCTCACTTTCTGTGCAAAGCCTGTACACAACTCCACCATATCCTACCTGCCTTATGAGAAGATAGAAACCTTCTTATCCATATATGAAACTTGGGTATATTGGGAAATTTTTTAAAGGGCACACTGTAATTTTTATATAGGGGATAAAGCACACATTTTGTAATTTAGAAGGATGTTAAAATGTTGTTATGGAGTTCCATGACAATATAACAAAATAAAAAGAAACAGTTGGTGATGGTTGTTTTATTCCACCTACAAAAATGTGCCGAAGTGTTATCATGCTTCAGAAACCACATGGGTTTAACATCTACATTTCAGATGATGCAAAAAAAAAAAAACAGATTTAGTTATAGCTAAGACCTAATTAAGAGTCTTCCTTTTGTCACTGAGCACAGAAGACTCTTTTATGCCAATGTTTACAAAAACCATGATGCAATTTTTTTTTTTTTTAAACACGTGGGAGCAACAGTGGATGCTAAATATTCAGCTGTTTGTGATGTTCCCATGACATCACTTAAATCATTGCAATGCCTAGTTTTATCTACGGTAGTAGACAACTGACTAGTGCATAAAGGCTAAAGATCCCTTGTACTCATTAGAGTGACATAGTGGTAGATAGTGGGGTGCTGAGGCAGTTAAATTGTAAGTTCTATGGGTAGGGACCTCCATCATCTTGTTGCAACTTAGGGGGTTATTCACTGAAGTCCAAATTGTTGCGTATAGGTGCGAATTCCCCAGATAAAGACAGTCACAATAGGCTGCTACTGTCGCAGTTGCGTCTTTGTAATGAGAATATTGTCGCAGTCGCAACTTTATTATGGGATAATTGTCGCAATCTTAACTTTAAAAAATTGTTGTGACTTTACAATGGAGAAATTGTAGTGGATTTACTATAGGAATCCGCTGTTTGCGAATTCGACAGTCAAATTCACACGTTAGTGAATGACCCTCTTAAAGTGATGTATTTTATGCTTGTGATTTACTTTACTTGTACTATGTTAAGCACTTCCCCATGTTTGTATTATAATTTTATTGTTGAATTGTACATTGCTAGGTAACTTAATACATGCATAATTACAGTCAGGAGAATTCACTCTTGGAAAAAGCTCAATGTGATTTAAAATTATTTTTTTTTATGAAAAGGCAGTAAGGTAATGGTCACTTTAAAATTTGAGCTATATAGCTTCCAAACAAGCACAAGAAATAATGACTTATAGTTCTGTGTCTATATGTCCTAGTGTGGGAGGGAAGTTTAGAGCATTGAATAAAATGCTTACAGATTATATAAATGCTGACTTGTTCATGTGTTCATATTTCAGGATAAATTTTGATTTGCAACGTGTTATTTACAAGTGGTTTCTAAGGTTAGAAATCTGTCCAGCGCAAGTCTATACTCTTCACAGTTGGCTCACAAATGATATGCATTAGTACAGGGGTCTGCAACCTTTTGTGCTGAGAGAGCCATATATACGTGCGGCTATGTTCAGCCCTTTTGAATCCAGAGCCAGTGACGTCATATAGGTGACGTCAGCAGCTCCTGATTGGCTAGCAACCCGGAAGCACGATGAAGTCAATGGCTCCAGATTGGCCAGCAACCCAGAAGTGCTGAAAGAGCTTTGTCTCTATAGCGCTTGCCAGGGATTAGCTGGCAGACTGTAACGAGCGATGCTTGGATGTGAGCACCACTCGTTACAGTCAAAGAACCAGATGTGGCCATCAAAAGAGCCACATCTGGCTCAAGAGCCAGAGGTTGCAGACCCCTGCATTAGTAGCAGCCTTATTATTAATTATTATTATTGTCAGCGTCAAACTTTAAATTTATGTTTCAATATGATGCCTTCTGGTATTTGTTTGATTTAACTATTCTTACTATGAAAAGAGATGAATTAGACAACATCAAATTACAAAGGGCATCCCCAAATCCTCTGTGAAAGCTTGTTAGTAAATATGTCCACAATGAGTTTGTACTGTAGATGGGCCCTATGAAGTTTAAAATGTGACCATGCTTCCTGTTATGTCTCCTATTTCCTGGGTAAACAAACCCACTCTGGACAGCCTTTCTGCAGTACAGGCATGCTAATACAGTTACCCTTTACTTGACTATATTTAGCTTCAAAGACAAATTAATTCGCCCTTTAATGATTCTGGAAAAATGCTTGTTAAGCTCTTTGTCTGTCCTGCTGTATTCTATGAAACCTTAGATAATTCATATTCGAGAAGTATCCCAGAAAGCCCAATAGAAATTGTGGCAACAAGCAAAAAAAAATTTCTTTGCCAATGGCAATCTAAATGGCAATTCCTTTTTCTTGCATTACTAGTAATTTTAATAGGATATTAGCATCCCTAAATATTTAAATATTGAGTAAATATATTCCATTTATTGTATATCAATAAAATTACAATACAATTTCTTTGTGACAAAAAATGCTCTTTTTCTAAAACTGTAATGTACAATACCTTTCCAATGGTCTCCTATGTGAAGCATTATGATGATAAGCTCACTAGGCCTCACAATAATAGAAACCAGGGGCAGGTTATGAGGCTACACCTTTCTATTATAAAGCTGTGCCAGAGAAGGGGAGATACTTAGAGGGACTTATGTGTTGGTAAAACAATAAGTGCTATAAAAAGTAATTTTCTTTCCAAAGCTAATCCACTTTAATAACCCATATATATTATTTTAAGCTGCTAGCAAAATATATATTTAAATGTAATTTCGGAAGTTGAATTCCAGATTTGTTTGGTTTATCTTTCTGCTGGTTGCAGCTAAATTGGGCTTTCTAGGGTATTTAATGTATGAATATTATTTCCAGGCATAACATCCAAAGCATAACACATGTAGGTATTACTTTATATCTCTTACCATGCTTCAGCCTGCTGTATGTGGATAGGGCTTTTAGGCATCAAACAGTAAAAAGGTTGTCCATGATCAGGCCTCCATTAGGCAGATAGGGAAGGACAGAGGGGAAGATCGGGAGGTTAGAACTACTCCTAGTGTGTTGCATGGCATTGCAACATTCGGTACAGCCCGTTTGGGTTGTCCCCCATGCACATGTTTGCTAGGGCAAGTTATAATTTGACATCAGCTCAAACCAGAGGAGAGAGAGAAGAATTTAAATAAATATAGATAGTTTGGACCACACTGAGGAACATTAGAAAGGCAAGTGCCTTGATGTATTTATTTCTGGCAGTATATCCTCAGCCAGGAATTAAGTGATATATAGGTATAGATGTGTGCTCTGGGTTAGGCCCACTGCATGTCACCCTGGGTCTCTAAGGATGGATCTCCACACTTGCCAAGTTACTGCACCTTTGCTGTAAATCATGTATACTCTGTTTGACTGAACTGTATCTGTTTCTGTGTGCTTGTGAGTACATTGATTACTGGAAATCTTTGTATTTTTAAATAATTGGTTCCACTTTTAAAGGATATAAAAGCTCCTGGTGCCCATCATTTTAAATCCTGTTAAGTTAAGTCACTCTGCCCATTGGGGCTGTAACTCACAGAGAATAATGGGAGTTACCTTAGCCAAACAGCACCAGACACATACCATATAGGTGTCACAAACTGTATGTATGACACATTCCAAGTACAGCTCCAAAAACTGCAGAGCCTAGAGTACATTACTCAACAGCAATGCTGAGCAGTCATTACAATCACCAGTGGAATATTCTGAGCACACAATACAAACCCAGTGGCAAATATTGAGTATAATTTCAGACCAAAATCAAAGCTGAGATGACTTACCTAATAGAACCTGTCTCCTTCTGGTACAACCATCCACCCAACCTTCTTTGTAAATAAGTTTAGGTGATGCCACTGATTTTTAAATGGCCCTGACTAACTAGGACGATGATCCTGATGGGTGTATTTTATGTTCTCTTGATGTAAAGAATTTATATACATACTATTCCCCAAAACAATGGTATTGAATGTATAAGGGGATTCTTAATTACACAAAGTAGGGGCAATATAAAAATTACATTTGTGTGATATGTTGGAATTGGTGTTACAGTTTATTTTCAGCTTTAAGATAATTCTTTCTTGCAAAAGCAAGGTTGTGCAGTGGGTGCTGGCATGGCACCATCTTATGCTAATTATGTACATATACTCATGTGAGAAAAAAATTATCTTGAATCATTCAGCTCTTGGTCTGTAAATTCGGTTTTATTGCAGCTATGTGGAGGACACCTTTGTTGTTTGGAGGGGAACTAATGCTATGTTTCAAAAAATGGTGGACATTTTAAATCAACTAGGGTTACTAATTTTATTACAGAATTATACCATAAACCAATGGAAATAAATAATTTTTTACTGTTTTGATAGCTGTCGCCCAATGAATCTGAAGAAAGGTTTTGTTCCTGTGATGCCAGCCATCATTCTGAAAGTAACAGGTTAAGTAAAAAAAATACTTCATAGTCACTTACATCAATTAAAGATGAGGTGGGAGGTAATAACAGGAAGGAGTTACTATCACATCCACCACAAAGCCATATAGCTTCAAAATGTAAAAACCATGTCCCATTTATCTCCACCTATCATATCAGCTCTGCAGCTGTACAGAAAAGGATGCTAATTATGGTGTTTTTTCACTGGGCCATGACAAAAAACACTTAGAGTTGCACTGTACCTCCATTTTTCCCCCAGCTATTTAAATAAAGAACCAGCAACACTAAAAAAAAAAAAAAAAGAAAAAAATGTATTTGATTTGGCATAACAGTTATTTAAATTCTATACTAGTAAAATGTGTTTATTTTGTTGTTTTCAGTCTTTTTTAATTGTTACTGATAAGCAGCCATATTTGTGTACCGTATTTTCTGGACTATAAGGCGCACTTAAAATGCTGAGAATTTCTCAGAAATAGAAAGTGCGCCTTATAGTCCGGTGCGCCTTATATATGAACCCGACATAAGTTGAATAAAATTTGACTTGCGGTCTGAGCTATGGTTTATTTACTGGTAATGTGCTGCACCTTATAGTCCGGTGCGCCTTATATATGAACCAAGATTGCTTAAAAGGTGCTCATAGAAAGTGCGCCTTATAGTCCGGTGCGCCTTATAGTCCGGAAAATACTGTACATAAACCTCACCTAGTCCCATTTGTTTCTATGGTGCTTTAGATAATATGTATTCAGGAAGTCCATTTTTGTAAAACTAAATATGTATTATAGACACAATAAGAAATTTCTGGAAGCACATATTGAATATATAGTAACTATACATGCATTTGAGGAATTTTCAGTTACGGGTTACTGTCTTTTCATGTTTGTAATTTAAAGGTGGAAACTTCCTCTATCCATTAACCAGATAAGTTTGTCTATGCTTTAACATTTGCTGCCTTCTCATTCATGCATTAGACTCTACCTAACAAAAAAAGCTCTGAATGAATATTTGTAAAACTGATGGGGATACATACAGAAATAAAAAAACAGGAGTGCTTTCATATGTTAATCAGCACTCCTTGACAATTGCTAGGAGAGCAGCGCATGGATTCTGGATGCAATGGGATTGTTAGCTAGGGAATATGAGGCAATGTTAAAAAAGGTAAACATGTTTACAGTGTGCTTATACAGAAAAAAGATTCTGGTGCTGTAAGGAACACAGGTAATATATCGTTTAAAGGGGAACTATATCTATAATCTATATCTAAACATTATTATGTTTTCATGCTAACATTTTCTATTTTTTTTTTTTATTATATTACTTTATTTAGGTAATTCTTCAAGACAGCATAGTACTCAGGTGCATTACATATCCAAAAAAAGACTGCTCCCATTCAGAAAGAGACTGCTCCCATTCAGAAAGAGACTGCTCCCATTCAGAAAGAGACTGCTCCCATTCAGAAAGAGAATGCTCCCATTCAGCCACCAAAACAATTTTAATTATCAAAGTGGAACAAAGAACACATGCATAAATATTTGGTAAAGCCCCATAGTACTAATTCACAGGAGTTATTAACAATATATTCTTTAGCAACACTGCTTGCAAAACAATAATAAAAAGAAGAACTGCATATTATAAACAATGAGGAAAGGAAAGGTTAGGGATATTACTTACTAAGTCAGGTTTGTCCAACCTGAGTTCTCTCCAGACAGCTATGTGTCACATGAATTCAGATCAACCAAACCTTAGGATATTGTAAAATTCATATTTTGCTAAGAACCACGGGACGTGAATAATAAATGTATTATGCTTCCCTTTAATAAACGTACAAGGTCTTCTATTACGTGTGACAAAGCTATTTCGGCCTGTTATAGCCATATGTTTATACAATGGAGCAACATAATCCCTCCTCTACCCCAAAGGCTCAGTGCCTAAGATATCTGCAAGCAATTAGAATCCTTTCCTCATGAGGAATAAACACAGTTCGATTAGAAAGGAAAAAAAGAAACAGATGAACAGGATGTTGCTTTTTCTTACAAATGTTCATGTGTGTGTTTAGGAGCATTTCAAAATCATTTCCAGAATAAATGGCTGTTTATGAAAGTCACTGTAATAAACACAGCCCTTAACTCATTTCAATGAAGAATAAAAAGAAATGTTCTGCATAGCGCTATAAAATGTATTTTACCATAACAAATCTGAATGAATGCATTTGAAAATCATCGCTAATCATTTAATGGAAATTAAAAATCTGATAAAGCAATTTAGCTTTCAAAAGCTTCTAAACAAACGTGATTAAAGGTAGATCATCAAGAAAAGAACAGCTTCTCCAAGATTCCAGCAAGACACTAGTACTGAATGCATTAACGTTGAAAAGCCAAGCATACACACTTCCATATCACAATCTACATATCAACAAATGCATGTTGTTCCATTATGGTTCTTATTATTTAGTAATCTAGAATAGTAGCTTAGCTTCATATATTCAATTACTTGCTGTTTAGGATCTAGACAATCACCTTCCATGGTGATTGTAGAGCAGTTCCCTTCTCCAGTACAGTGAAGGGCTTTTGTTAATGCAAAAGTATGTTTGGACTCAGGATTCACAGTATTTTTTATGTACAACTTCATGTCCTCTCCCAGGTTACCTCATACAGAAGCAAAGCCAAACTTGTAAGAAATAAACTCTGAAACTGTAGAGATAAATCAAATTCTCTGCTGGCTGCTTCACGCACGTCTGCAGCGCACAGAAGCAAAACAAAAGGTCACCCACGCCATATTAACCTTGTGACTTGTAGTTGTGCAGTATTATAAGAGCAACGCCTTTTAATTCATCTTATAAATGCAAGGAATGCTTACTAAAACATCACATCTGGGCTGGCTTTACTTCCACTCTTATAACCCTCGGAAGGTCAAAACAGAGTTAAAAAAATATGTGGCCATATTGAATTGTGAGTTTAGGCAGTTAAAGGAAATCCACTGAATAGTGCGGTGGCTCGGTGGTTAGCACTGCTTCCTTGCAGCGCTGGGTTCAATTCTACCCTGGACTTTATCTGCATGGAGTTTGTATGTTCTCCCAGCAACTCTGTGGGTTTCCTCCGGGCACTCTGGTTTCCTCCCACAATCCAAAAACATACATCTGTGTCTGTCTGTGTGTGCGTGTGGTTGAATAGGAAAACTAGATTGTAAGATCCACAGGGCAGGTACTGAAGTGAATGGTGAATCTCTGTAAAGCGCTGTGTAATATATCAACACTATATAAATGAATAAATGCATACAATAGTGTGCCACTCATAGCCCTTAGTTTGGAGTAAGTTCCTGTTCATTGCCACAACCAGAACAATACATCTCATTTTCAATCTCTAATTTAAAGAGCTAAAGTAAAAAAATAATAAACAACAGTTAAAATACTTACCTTATACTGAGCCGAATGATTAGTCAAAGCATTAGCCGGCTCCTGATGATTCCCCCAATGCTTCTCACAGCACTGGCTGACTGGCAGCCAGCACCGCAGCTCCTCCCACCCTGTAACACCACATTGCGGGGGCCAATGAGAATGCTCCATGCAATGGAGCGTGATGATGTAGATGCCGGGGAAGGAGAAGAAGGAGCTGCGCACTGGCTTCTGTTTCATCCAGCGCACTGTGCAGGAAGCGTCGGGGGAAGCATCAGGAGCAGACTAATTACAGCACAGCTCATACTGTGACTGTAATCAACCAGCTCTGTATAAGGTAAGTATTTTAACTGTTGTTTTTTTTATTTTTTCACTTTAGGTCTCCTTTAATTTAAAAAATAGAAAAACATATACAATGCTGCTCTAAAAGCTAATACTTTTTGAAACTGCTAAATTAGTTCAGAAAAATACTGTTGGCAAAACCTTACTAAAAGACCTCCATATCTAGGTTTATTAGCAACTATTATGACTAGTATAATCTGTTTATCTGTGCTGATAAAAGATACATGCTGCCAAAATTACTTTTCAGCAACAAAGGGGCTGGGCTTAAAGGAACAGTTTAGGCACCAACAGTTATCTGCTGTCTGTTTGGCACTGTTAAATAAAAGTTAAATAAATGCTTTCTGTCATATAAATTATTTATTTATTTCCATCCTTCACAATTTAGCACCAGTTTGTTACTGAAGCTGCTTCCCTCTCTCAGCCACTTCCTGTTCAGTGTTAAGACAGGCTGGATAATGCTAAATAACCAATCAGAACCTATAAACTGTCATCCACCTTTTTTTTATTTTTTATTTTTAACTCTGAAAGGTGTAGTTAACCCAGCACAAGCAATTGTTAAAGAAAGGGCTGAAATATTGACTTTATTTTTATACGGTTTTGGTCTCTCTCTCATGCTCAATATCAGTGCTTGCTACTGACAGCATACACCATTAGCTGTAAGTATTGTAATTGCAAATGGTTATTCATTAACTATGAATTTTAACCTTCCTAAGACGCCGGTTGTGTCAGTGACACAAGAATCCAACCAGGAAGTAACACAGAAGGAGCTGTGTACTGCTACACAGATGGAATAATTAATACCTTTCCTCACATAAAAGACTGACTAAGTATATTAGAAAAAAAAATGTATTTTGCGTTTACAACACACATTACTTTTTATTAATCAGACTGGACTGTTCTCTTAAAGAAGCAAAATCCTTGCTAACTGCATAATTAATATAAATCATGAGTTTAAAGGTTGCAGATATTAAGGTTAAGTTCAGTATTACGATACACTAATAGATGTTTAGTGCCCCTTCGAGACCTTTCCAGGTTGCAGAGGTAAAAATAACAAAAGTCACTGACATCAGAGATCTGACTATGGTCAACTGATGGTCTGCTTGGGAGAGCAATAAATTCTCAGTAAAATATTTTGAAAGAATAATGTGGTATATACTGTGAAATATAAAACAAGAGAAATGCAGTAAGAAAAACCACAAGTTAAGAGTGTTATGTGCGAGTTTGTTTGTTTTTTTTTATTATATAAAAGACTGTGAAACAAAAGATACTGAATTGTTACAAACTTGTAATTTAAAAGAAAAATAAACAGAATTTGAAAAAAAAATATTTTGAAAGAAGGGACGTGTTTTTCTAAAGACTTAAATCATATAAGTATAAGGAAATCCAAATATGTTTAATGCTATAATATAAGATTATGACTCTTTTGGGTGGAAAAAAACATATCTGTTTAAAGATGACTCTAATAAATATTTAAAGAAGAACTAAAGGTATCTACACACAAATACATATATAAGTGGTACACCTATCTGCCTACTAAATCATTGTATTAATAAATCCAGAATTATTCTGTAGTCTCAGCACTGTCCCACTGAAGTTTGTACAGCTCTGCATTTTGAATACATTAAAGTGGAACCGCCAGCTCAGGATTATTACAGTTTTATAAAGTATGTGACATTATAATGTAAATCAAGTAATTAGGAACCAAAAAAACGTTTGCATATTAAAAATACACTTACTTGAATCTCTGCCTGATTAGAAAACATGGAAGGGGCCATGTTAGGTATGAAATGTCAGTCAAACACTACAGGAACTCCCCCTAACAAGCAAGCTCTCCTGAAAAGCCAAAAAAATGCAGTACTTGCCTGCTGGAAGCGCCACCTTCTCAATCTCCTTGTTAATCCTTATTAGTGGGTGCTCAGGCTGGCGGACTCAGAAACGTTAGTATCATAGATATCGCCGGCACTCCAATGTGTAAAAAATCCTTTATTTTAGTCAATAAAACATATGCCCTGTGCATATGTTTTTATTGTCCACGAGTTGACTAAAATAAAGGATTTTTTACACATTGGAGTGCCGGCGATATCTATAATACTAAGCAAGCTCTCCTCCCCTGTCTCCAAATCTCACACATGCTCAGTTAATACTAAACGTGC
>WMED01021126.1:0-11986 GCA_019650415.1 Pipa parva
GGGGACTTGGGTAGCGCGGGATGGGGGGGAGCCTAGGGCGCTTATAGGGCCAGAGCCGGCTCTGGGCCTAGCTTTAGGTCAGTGGTGGTGAACCTTTTTGGCACCAAGTGCCAAAAAAGGTGATGTCACTCAATCCAAAGTGCTGTAGCTGATGAGTGACATCATAGCGCTAGCGAGCGAACGATCCTTCAGTGTAGGCTGCAGATCCGGCCTGAAAGCTGTCACTGAAGCCAGGGTGGCGACAGTGTGCATGCCCTCTCTGGTACCCATGCCACAGGTTTGCCAACCCTGCCCTAGGGCTATCACTTATACCCTGACTGAGATGCCTTGTAAAAGAACACCCCTGGGAATACTAAACCCACTCTCTCCTGGATGGAGTTTAAGACTGCCCAGATAGCTATCCTAAAATACACTACCACTTACCTAGAGTGAGCTATGAAGGAGCCTCTGTATCTAGCTAGACTAATCAGGCCTCTCCTCTCTGGAAGAGGAACTGACTTAATCCTGCATTGCACTTTGGAAGCAATCTCTCTTCCTTAAGATACTATAAATAATATAGAAACACTAGATTACTAGTGACATCTACTGGCTGCAGTAAACAGCTGCAAGCTTTGCTATGAAAACAGACATCCAATATAACACAATTCCCTACACTGGTTCTGTAACAGTTCCTAAAAACATTGCATTGGCAAATCTTTTCTTATTATTTCTGTAGGGGTAATAAACCAATTTCTAAATTGCAATGATTTTATTCCAGATTAATTTTTTATAAATAATGAAATATAATACTAAATTAAATTAATTTAAGGATATAGTGTCCCTTAACTGTCTGGCCAATCCTAATGCTCTAAGGCAGTGTTTCCCAAACTTTTTTTCAGTGGCCCGGTTATTTTTGTGCTTATCCTTCATGACCCGGCATTTAATTTTAGTGGGTCACGAAGGATAAGCACTAAAATAACCAGGTCACGAGAGCGCCGCTCATGAATATTCATGAGCGGCGCTCTCGTGACCCGGCATTTTATTTTCGTGGCCCGGTACCGGGTCGCGACCCGGCATTTGGGAAACACTGCTCTAAGGTAATATTGTACTATTCACTAATCATTCTTCTTCCAGGGAGTGCATCTGGGAGACAGTAGAAAGAAAAAGGTATTGTGGAATATTAAATATTTCTCTTTCATAAAATGAGCTATGGTAATGTTCTAAGGCAGTGGTGCCCAACCTACGGTCCGCAGGCCATATCCGGCCCAGAGAGGCATAGGTATCCGGCCCGCAGTGCCGGGCCAAGTGGTAGGCAGGGTAGGTGGCTGCCTCCTCCATGGCCCGGTTGTCTCTGCTGTAGTGCTTAGCGCTACAGCTTCCCTCATCCTGGCAATGATTTAACTTCCTGTGAGCGGCAGGAAGTTGAATCATTACTGGAGAGAGAGGCGCTGTACCGATTAGCTGTACAGCACAGACAGCCAGGCCACGGAGAAGGGAGGTAAGTGAAGGAGGGGGGGGGGGCAGTACTAAGATAGCGCCCAGCTTCTTCAGAGGGAAGGGACTAGGAGGGAGAGGGCAGCATAGTGTGGGAAAGGGGTTGTGGGGGAAGAACAGTGTGGGAAGGGAGTTGTGAGAGCAGCACAGTGTGGGAGGGGGTGTTAGGAAAGTTACTTACCGGTGCGATCAGTTCCAGCGTTGGTCTCCTCGTGGCACGGCGCGGGGCGAGCCATGTCTCTGCTTCATTGCGGTCGTTGGGTGTGCGTGCTGACGTCAGAGGTGCGCACACCGCGCCCGCGCGCTTTTTGAATTCCTTGGCGCGATCAGCTGACATGACATTTCTAGCTATATAAGAGAGCCTAAGGAGTTTGTACGCTACCGACTATTGTTTTTATCCCTAATCACATATGGATTCTATTTTTTAAACAGTTTTGAATAAACCTTGAGTTTTTATTCGGGAGTGCCGGATTGTGGTTTATTATATAAGAGAGCCTGTCAGCTATTCCGGTGCCCGATTATAGAGTTCTCTCTGGGGTCTACTGTGCCACAGCACCTAGTTAATTATTATTCCTGATTAAAGGGAAAGCCTGTTTGTTCCCCCTGGTTCCTGTTAACCCTGCATTAGTGCCTTGCTCTCTACCCTGACCCTGTTAATCTGTGTCCATGTCTGCCTAGCTCTAATTCAGTCATTGTTCAACCCTGGGGGCCGCGACCTGGGTATCTTCCGCAGCGAAGTCCTAACCTCCTTGCGGGGGCTCTAGGTGAATACCGGGGGTACCTTAGACTCCACGCCCTAGGGTCTGTTCACTACTGAACCTCTCTCTAGCTGCTTCCTCCTTCTCCACAAGAGTTACCTTCCCGATGTTACAGGGGGGAGGTGTGGGGGCAGCACAGTGTGGGAGGGGGAATCAAAGTTTGGGGGTGTTGTGGTGGCAGCAAAGTGTGGGAAGAGGGTAGCACAGTGTGGGAGGGGGTTTCTGAGGGCAGCACAGTGTGGGAAGGGTGTTGTGGGGAAAAGTAGCCCAGAGGAAAGGAGGGGATAAAAAGCAGCAGGGAGGGGGACAGCAAGGGAAGGAAAGCAGCAGGGAGGCAGGCAGATGCGTGTTATATCTCAGCTCCACGCCATATACACAGGAGCTCCAGTGGCAGGTGGGCACAAAAAGAGGCAGACTGAGGAAAGTTAAAAAACCTCACTGGTTTGTGATAGTGCACACACACACACACACACACACACACAGCACAGCAGCAGCAGAAACACGTTTCTATAATACTATTACTAATACATTTTTATCTGCTATTTTTTTCTTTTTTGTATTTTTGTGGTGAAGCGGCCCCCGACACGTGTGTCGGAAATTTATATGGCCCCTAGGCCGAAAAAGGTTGGGCATCACTGTTCTAAGGTAAAATGTAACCATAATTCATGGCAAGGTACATTATACATGATAGAAATCTGATAATTATCTATGAATATAGCTGAGAGGAGTAAACCAAAGTCTATATAAAGCTCTCTTCTTAGTGGGTTGTGGTCCACAGTTCCAGGCCTGGGTGCAAGCTAGTTCTCTGCTATAGGCTAGCTATCGCGCAGGGTGGAAAATTCCTGAATGCAGTCCAAAGTGACTGAGTTATGCTTCACCAGGATTAAGGAAAATCCAGTATTCTCAAGGGAGGATAACTATACTTCAAAGTACAGATGGTGATTAACTGTGAACAGTAGTGCATATTATTTACACAGAGAATACTGTTCCTTTAAAAACTCAGAATCAGGGGCTTATATGATGCTGCAAAACACAACCTGCCCGTTAACTCTTTGCTATCCAATAAAATTTCCTGTTTCGCCCATTGAAATCCTAATATTTTTGACGAAAAACGTGAAATTAGACGTTTCATGCAATATCAGTGAATTTTATCAAAGAAATTAGCAGCACTCGCTTCATTACTTCGACCACACTCACACGTCTGTGTTTTGCTTCTCTAGCCATTTTTGTCTCAAAAATCGGAACGGAATTTTTGGAAAGTCTCCCTCTAGGGGACACAGGATAGGAAAAAGGTTAAGAGAAGCCTTCAAACAGAGTTCCTAGTCCGAGCCCAAGAAAAACATGTTGTTCTAATAATAAAAGAATAATAACAATTTTTACCGTATATTTTAATTTACCTTAACAGATGACAAATTGTTAATTTTAAAGAGTGTGCATGCCTGAGACTAATTCTCCACATAAAGAGTGTTGTTTCACTTCCAAGGGAGCAGTCAAAAAGGCCTGAGTGAGAAGGTTCCTAAGGATACATCTCTATATAAAAGCATCTATGGGGTTATTGACTAAAGTTCGAATTGTCTTGTAAAAGTGTGAATTCCCCACTTCCCCATATTCGGGTATTCAAAAAAACTCTGCGATGTGGCAAATTCGCCAACTAATGATGGTCGCATACTACACAACAGACTGCTACAAACATGGTCGTGACTTTACTATGGGAATTTTGACGTGGTTGCAGATTTGCTATGGGAATCCACTATTTAGTCAACAAGGAATAGAAAATCAGGGCGGAGCCACCCAAAGTGAGGAGAATTCACTTCCACAGTCAAAATCTCATTTTAGTCAATAGCCACCTCAATGTTTTTTTCCTTTTATAGAATTGCCTCCACTTTGGCCCATTGTAAAAGCATTATGGGAATGCTGATGAAAACTACTAAAACTCAAAGGCAGAACCTTTTAATAGATCATTTCGGTCTGAAGTAAGCTTTATCTACTAACCTCCATCTTCCTCTGTATCTGTGTCTGATTCTTCACTGTCCACAAGTTTATTTTCTAAATTACCGAAAGCCTCTCGTGTCCAGATCATGAGAGCAGTATCGGCTCCACCAACAGTCAGCAAGGTGGAATCATCATGCAGCCATCGAACATTGGTCACATGGGCACTGTGTCCAACATACTTCTTAAATTTTGCATCACGACCCTAAAGGACAGTCAAATGTCAGCAAGTTAACTGAGCAAATCAATCATTCAAAGTTTTATAGTGCAGGGTAACTTAAGGGATTGCTATAACTGTGATAGGCACAGGTTCATTCCCAATGTAATGCGATATCTACAAGTGCTACAAAATTATTGCCAAATGTTTGAAAAAGGTATGGTAAATGCATATTAAGTATAAGTTTAAATGCATGTACAAGTCACGTTTTTGTGTGTGTTTATAGATTCCTAAATTCTGTGTGCACATAGCCTTAACTTTGCCATGTCCAAACTGTGCTCCTAAACAGTATATCACATACAACTGATCTAACAAATGTTACTGCAGGATGTACTTACTGTAATATTAACTAATGAGTTACCTTTACTGGGTAAGAGAATAGTTTCACAAATCCAAAATCATCTCCTGTGGCTAATGATTTTCTGTCCTTGGTAAGAGAAGCCGCATTAACATCAGTTATATCACTGTGAGCTGGCCAGATTCCTTCACATGTAGGGCCCAAGACGCAAGTCCAGGTATGCCACTCAATTTTATCCATCTGGAAAAAGCAATCTTAGATAAGGCTTGCTGGTCCATAACAGATTACCGTTTTGGTAGCAGAAATATGTGCTTTTCCTAAGTTTTGCAATGTAAGTAAGCCCTTACTGATCTGAAGTCAACAGAATATGAATATTATACTGATTTTCATGTTACGAACTGAATGAAACAAGAGTTTTTCCTGTGATCACATGTTGTTTTACAACTTTATTTTCTTTTTTTGTTTTACTTCTACATATGTTGACTCAGGGGCCTAGAATAATCAGTAGTAGCTTTTTCTTTGTTCCCAGAACATGTTGTAAAGCTCTACAAGGATAATTAGGGACCCAGTACCTAAATCATTTACTTCCCCTTAATTTGCCCACCCCTATGTGACAAACATGAAAAGTATTTTAGTATAAAATGCTCATCGCTAACTAGACAATTATATCAAATGTACAGTATACACACACACACACACACACACATCATATAACTGCATCCTTCACTAAAAGGAGCCATTTTTGTATTCCAACAGAAATAACATTTAAAGTTAATCACCTCTGTGGCTTTAATAATGTATCTTTTTCCTCTTGGAGCTTCAAAAAATAATTGTTCTTTGGCACCAGAATTAACTTGCAGCAACTTTCCTTTTTTCAGAAGAAAACAATATAAAAAACATTACATATATGTAAGGTTATGGAATAGTTTGTATATATGTTAAAGGAAAGCAAAGTATTTGTTCAGAACATTTTATAAATATTTATTTTATTTGTTGGAATAATTGTATCTCCACTAATCATTTCTGGTTCCATCTGTCTGGTGAAATGTTAGAATATGGTAAAGAAAAGTACCTCTATACTACACAAAGTGGATGTAGTAAAAACCTATGAAATGTTTAGCAGGTTCATTTTCTGAATGGGTTTAATTTTAAGTTAGATTCTATCATCCTCTGTAAGAGTAGAACGGAAGGCTTCACAACACCAGCGGGTTATTGGATTTGGCATCCTTGATCTGAGATGCTAACTATGCATACTAGTAACATATACCGAATAACAACTCAAACCCCTATTACACTTAGGTTACTGGAGGTACTGGGAGATGTGGTTTAAATAGGAGAATGACAACATAGACAACATCTAGGGGGTTATTCTCTAAAGTGTGAATTCGACTGTTGAATTCGCAAACAGCAGATTCTCATAGCAAATCCACGACAACTTCCCCATTGTAAAGTCGCGACAGTTTTCCCACAATAAAGTTGCGACTGCGACAATATTCTCATTATAAAGACGCGACTGCGATAGTAGCAGCCTATTGCGACTGTCATTTTATGGTGAATTCGCACCTATACACAACAATTTGGACTTTAGTGAATAATCCCCTCTAATGTATAGTGGAGGAGATAAAGAAACATTATTCTGAGGTAATGTGTATTCTATAATGCCGGAAAGCTTCCACACATTGATAGAATCTCTGTTAAAAAAAAAAGATTACATAAGGTTGACTGAAGTGAATGAAAATAATTGATGAGATCTTTTAAAGCCATTATTATTTTTTTATTATACAACAAGGATGATTTTAAGCCAGGTTGGCAACCTAACATGAATCTAATTTGGGTCAAGTGACTTGGCGATTTACCATAGCATTACAGTGCTACTGCAAGGTAAAATATGGTTCTTACTGTGGAGGGGGAAGCAGGGCTTTGACATATTTTGTTAAAGTCAGCACTGCTATACACTGTGCTTTATGTTATGAGCTCATTGTGATATTAATGCTAATTTATTACATGGTGCACACTTACAAAAGGTCACTGTGTAGCAACAATCATACTCTATTCCTATCCTATATAACTGGCTCAGAAAGAAATGCTATTAACACTCAGGTTAATATCACAAGGTGTGTGGAAAATGAATGTGTGAGTTTTATGAAACTAGCAATGGGGCGATGCAGAGACTAGGGCATCAGCAATGATATGGCTTCAGTCTTAGCACACCACAAGCAGGAGCATAATTCCTTTGCAATGGATTTTATATAAAATGAAACTTGAATGAAGGCATCTTGCTCGCCCGAGGGGGTCTTCTTTCATTTGCTCTGGATAAAAACTATGAGTGTTTTGCTGAAGTTAATGGAATGATGCCTTTATCCCATCCCCACATATAGTGTAACATTACAATGAATCCTTATTGTGCTATACTGCTGCTTAGTGCAAGGTCAGTTAATGCCCCATGTAGTATTGCTGATCAACAAGTGGTCCTCTAATGGTAACTCAGTAGGTAGAGGAAAGTGTACACTTGGTTGCTGGATAGCCTCTTTAAATAAAAAGTAGCCAATCACATTCAAGAAACCACTCAATATTTGTTCAGGCAAATATTTCTTGTACAATTTCCCAATCATCCACATGCTTTTCTAGAAAGAGAAAACCTGGCACTCTCACATATTTAACATTTGTTAATAGAAATAGATAAAAACTAATCATTTCGTTAATATGGGGAACATGAGCTTCAGTTGTACTTAAAAGGAGACGTGAAACTCAAAGGGTGGTTTTGTGCTCTTAAACGTTAGGAACTAAGCAAGCCTTTCATTGAACTTTATTTCTCTTTACCTCGTGTGTCCCAGTCAATGTGGGTGATGTAGCTTGATGCACCTTTGCAGATACCAACACGCTTGCTACTAAGCACATTATAAATATCTACAAAGTTATCATGGGATGCCACAGCCAGATATTTTCCTGCATCTGCAAAAAAAAGCAGAAACACTTAAGAACCTACTTTACCAACTGTCAGTAATTTAAAAAAATGATTAACACAGAAAAATGGAGGTAATGCAACTGCACCCTCTTAGTAAATTAAAGTAAATGTACTAAGAGGGTGCAATTGCATTACCTCCATTTCTCTGATCTGAAAACTCATGTCAGGTGCCACAGAGGTTTCTTGAATTGCATCAATGAACTTTTAAAGCTCACAGTAGTCCAGTGTCTTGAACCTGGGCCAGATTGATTTGAAATGTACACTCTGGGTTTAAGGCATATTTAAGCATATTCCTTGTCGGACAAAAGATCAAGGGGGGAATTCAGGAAGCTCCGAAGTGAGGCGCGTAGTGTTCGCCTCACTTCGGAACAAGTGACATGCGAATGCTGATGTCCTGCACGCGGACATCAGCATGCGCATTAAAGGGATTCCCCTCCCGGCGAGGAATCCCTTTAATGCGCGTGCTGATGTCCGCGTTCAGGACATCAGCATTCGCATGTCACTTGTTCCGAAGAGAGGCGAACACTACGCGCCTCACTTCGGAGCTTCCTGAATTCCCCCCCAAATGCTTTTGCGGGTGTGGCCAAAGTGATTAACTTTGTGGACATCTTAATTCCACTACTGACTTCAATACCAATTAACAGAGAAAAAAATATTAGAAGGCTTTAGGGAATTGTGGGTCATAATTGGAACAACTGTATGAATTTGTTTGTTGTTTAATTTAAGTTAAAATACCTATAGAGGGCAGATTTACTAAACTCGAATAGCTTTTCCCTGCTTGATCAATATTAGCTATATTGACTAAGAAATAATCAATACAGATTTTGCCGATATCAAAATTTACGAAGCACTTTCCAACTGTTTTTTTAACTGTAACATGTGTTTGCCTGCATGAGGGTGGCAAAAACCCATTATTCCTTATGGAGATGGGACACTGAATGATGGAAAAATCGTCAATATCAAAAGGCTCCATTGACAGTAATGTTAATTATAGCAGTATTAACACATTGATATTTATTGATATCTATACATTTTTTTTAACCATTTCATAAATTAGGGGAAAATGAAAATGTGGCAGAAAAACAGCAATATGGTTTGAATGGTCTTAGAAAATATCTCCCTTGTATAAATAACTCCAGAAAAAATAATGGAACCTAATGTCTTTAAATTTATAATCAGAGTGACATACCAACAGCAACATGTTATGCAATGTATTCCTTTCATTAATTACAGATTCTATTGAATACCATAGAATCTAATGATCTGATTGGTTTAACTTAGTAATGTGACCTACACAATGCTCTGAAAAGGTACAGTTTTATTCTAGTTCCACCCAGAAATTGAGGGGGGAAATTCACCATTGTGCGAAGTGAGCTCCGAATCCTTCGGCTCACTTCGCACAGACTGTTATGCGCTCGCTGATGTCCTGCACGCGGACATCAATGAGTGCTTTAAAGGGATTCCAGTCTCAGCGAGGTGACACTTTTGGTATCACAGAGACTGGAATCCCTTTAAAGCGCTCGCTGATGTCCGCATGCTGGACATCAGCGAGCGCATAACAGTCTGTGGCGAAGTGAGCCGAAGGATTCGGAGCTCACTTCGCACAATGGTGAATTCCCAGTGTAAAAACAATTACAAAAACTGATCAAAGTTCCAGTGAAATGGACCTAAACTACAAATGGCTTTCATTCTATTTGTTCGTGACACAGTATAATTGGATTACTATGCACTCTTCATAGGATTTATAGATTGCTGATCTTTGGACAGATGTTATCTTAATTAAATGATTGAAATGATCCCATTAAGATCAGCTACTTTCCCTGGAAATGAACATGATATAAAAGTAACAGATTTGAGTACTACCTGGGGAAAATTTGATATCTGCAATCATTTCCTTTCTGTAATGAAAAGAGACCATATCTTCCAGAGTATCTGCATTTACCACAAGAAAACTGCCGTCATTAAGACCTACTGCTAAGGCTTTTCCATCTGGAGAAAAGGCACAGCATCGTCCTCCTAAAAACGCACAAAATATGAATTGTAAGCGGCTGCTAAATTAACTGCGAGTACCGCTAGACTGCTGATCTGGGATTATGGAAAAAGAAATAATAATTAATACAGTTTCACAGAAAAAATGTTTAGTTTGTGAAAAAAAACAAAAAAGAAACATACTGTGTATAAAATGTGAGGAATTACTCAAAGGGTAAAGTGCCCCTCCTGGTAATTGTAAAGCAGGAAAACAGCTTTTGCCTTTGACACAAACAGGCCTATTGAATATCTTTAAGCCAAAAACGCAGTAATCACTGAGAGCAATGGCAGACGAGGTGTTTTGATTCCGGCACCAAATCGCTGACAACAACTAACCTTGCATCCCACTAATTTTAATGGGGACCACGTCAACGCACCTGTTCATACATGAAGTAAAATACATTTTGTTGCAGTTACTGCATGCATGAAATGCTTGGATGCAGTCGCTTTCTAAATCAATAGGAGGTGTTTCAGAGGCATTTTGATTCTGATATCAAAATCCCTTGTCTGCCATTGTCCTGATAATTTAGCTAAATCAGATTTTATTCACCCCTTTGGCGAGATAGACAGAACCCAGTACAGATCCAGGAGCAGACATTGCACTAGGTTACTTTTAGTCTCAGGTTCCTACATTATCAAAACGATATATTATACCATAATGTACAACAGGAACTTGAGGAAAACCTACTATGGACAAACTTTAGCAGTGTAATTGCTTTGCCCTTACTAAGACTGCATTATAATGATACAATTTTTTAATATGGGAATCTAACATACAGCTGTGCAGAGAAACCACACAGCCTTTGTATTTCCAGCTGTCCAATGCTAGATTTTCTTCTGCACATTTGTCATCAGTTAGCAAATATACATCACTGTTTTAAGCCAGACCATTCATTTCTTTAACATAAGACCTACACATAACATAGCACTGTATAGGTTTCAGCAAAACCTTGCACAGCACACCGAGGAAATGCCGTGACTATTTATGCTAGTTACTGTACATTTTATAAACGGCTATCAGAGCAGACCATAATTATGACAAAAAACAGTGCAAGATGTACATCTCTGAAGCTTGTAGGCACAGTATGCCTTGGGACCTCAGACCATACCCACTAACTGACCACACTCCTTTATGCAAATAATTACAGACAAAAATATGCAATGAATTTAAGTGCTGTATGTATCACAAATGTCAGGCTTAATATTAAACCTGAATATTAAAAATAATCCTTACTTAGAATTTGTTTTCATGATCCTCCTACCTGCCTTTGTACCTAGTTAGAGGAGATAGACACCCCTTCTGTCAGTGCCACCTATAGGCATACGCCTCTTCTACCTATAGGCACTGCAAGAAATTCTTCAATGTGTTTTCCTTACAAATTCTCAAATTATATATATGACATCTTTTATTGCAGCCCATAGAATTTTTCTCACCCTTTTTAAGTTTCCGCACAGCCAGCATGCGGTGTTGAGAGGAGAGTTCCCAGATCCGTAGTGTTTTATCATCACTTACTGTGGCGCATAAAGGCAGTTGTGGGTGAGTTGCCAAACCCCAGACTTCTCCCTCCATATGCCCCTGTAAGAAATGAATCAGTGTGTATGCTTTAAAGAGCAAGTCAATCGTGCACAAATATTAACTGGCTTAATTTTATAGTAGGTACAATTGCAAAAATATATAACCAGATACTGTAAAATAATGAGATTACAGCATTGAGGCTAGGTTCACACTAGAGCATATATGCGCTGCATATTTAGAAATGCACGTCTAAAAAATACGCTGCATATTTCTGTCCAGCGTATTTTCTGGAGCTGAAACGCGTTCTTCTTCTGACTTGACTTATTACTCATCTATCAGAGACTAACATTTTAATTTTCATTTTTTCTACATTTTAAATTTGTTTTCACACAATTTGGTTTTATATTTGTAAGTTCTAGCAATATGTTTTTTGATAATTTATTTACATATAGTTTTCGAACAACTTGTATTTCGGGCGCTGTACCTATCATTTTCTGTTCCTCTCCTCTCAGCCTGCAGCCCGGCACCGGCATCTCCTAATAGTCATATGGGAGAGCGGAACATCATCAAGTGGAGCTAGGTTGATGATGCGCCGCTCTCCCATGTGACTATTAGGAGATTCCGGCGCCGGGTTGCAGACTGGCAGGAGAAGAACGCGTTTCAGCTCCAGGACACGTTAGAGTCGGCGGCACAGATGAAGATGGAATCGTAAACATGGAAGTGTTTCTAAACAGGTAAGATA
>WMED01021127.1:0-11986 GCA_019650415.1 Pipa parva
AAGCAGGATTTGCATTGGAAGAGAGGTAGTCTTATACGGCAAGTATATCCCAAACTCTATGTTTTAACTGGAAAAGTTATGGGTCGTCTTATACGTCGGCAAATATGGTATGTCCTTTGTGTTTTTAGCATCTTTCTATGCAAACAATACAGCATTACTGCATTGCTCTGTGAATGAGTTCAACTGGCATCTACATGCATTCACACAAATGTCAATTTGTTCCATAGGTTCTCACAAAGAGCAGGATAAATGCACTGTTATACAACATTAAAAGGTACTCCTAATAAATAATGGGCAAACGGTAGCCACCCTCATCTTGAGTTCATGTTACAAATTTCATAATTACAGATTGAAAAAAAATCGCAGATGATTAAAAATATGACCACATTGAAAGGATGGTCCTTTCTCGTGTTAAGAAGCTACTCATCAGGTGAAAAAGTTGAATCCCTTTCTCTAATACAGAGTTACACTTATGCAGCTAAAAATGTGTGTTGTTTTTGTAACGCACACCCTTTTGGTGCATCTGACATCCAATGTCTGCAGTTTGCTGCAGTGCCTATTTTTAGATATGGCAGTGACACCAGTTCACAGTTTAAAGAAGGGAAAAAAAAAAGATCCTTGTACTGCAGAGCTTGTAACGCATAATCACAGAGGAAAGCCCATAGACTACTGCAATACATCCTAAATGGCTGGTCCTTTAGCTTTTGCTAGTTGTTGCCTTGTTATCCTTTCCTGTAGGTCCATAAAAATAAAATATATAATCTGATAACTGTTTTCTACAAAGATTGTGTGTTGAGTTAAAATAATTTCTCTATGAACTGAATAAAGAGTTTCCAGAATTACCCATTCACACCCCACACTACATATGCTTGGTAGGCTGTATCATGCACTGTTATTTCTTTTAAGAAACATTAGGAAAATGTTATTCATGCGGTACATACCCCCTTCCCCTCATGCTATATCTTTTGTGGTGGGTCTGGATACCTGTAATCATTTGAGGTAGAGGAGGTGTTTACATTGTACTGTTCTATCTGCAGGCAATAATTGTCATTAATGATGGCTTATAATTTGAGTTAATAAGTTTGTATAGGTGTACATGTAATGGAAAAAGCACCAACACACTCTAAAACAGCAGTTCTCAACCTGGGGGATGAATGACGATTTGCAAGAGGTTGCTTAAGACCTTCAGAATGGAATTCTCAAACAGCGGATTCCCATAGCAAATCCATGACTGTGACAATTTTAAAGTTGCAACTGTGACAATATTCCCATATTAAAGTCGCGACTGTAGCAGTCTATCATGACTTGTTGTTCAGGTTGCCAAATCACGGGGAATTGTAATAAATGGTTGCGGCAATAAAAAGGTTGAGAATTACTGCTCTAAAAGAATACATTTTAACTTATAGTATAGATTTATTGCTGCATCACACCTGTGTGTATGTGTGTAATATATATATACAGGTAGTCCTCGACTTACGACGTTGATCCGTTCTTACGCGGCGGCGTAAACCGAATTTTGATGTAAGTCGGATCATAGTTCATACAGTATGGTTTGACTTGCGTCGCAAAACCGTGCAAGTCGGAACAAGGCATCGTATAAACCGTCATAACCCCGAAACGACGTAACTCGAGGCCGTTGTAACCCGAGGACTACCTGTACAGTGAAACTAATCAGCAGGCCATTGTCTGATTTGGGGTATTTTGCTAGTTTGTTCTAATATACTGATTTTGTTTTTAATTGTATATATTGAAGCTTGGAGATGTTTGTTGTATCTGGTACTTATTGCTTGCTCAGACCACATGAACTCCAGCTGACCCTAAAAGAGTTTCTCACTCTGTTACAGCCCCTCTTCCCCTTTTATATTTCACTCTGTACATATGTATATAGATCAGCGGTACTCAACCTGTGGGTCGTGACCCCGGCGGGGGTCGCGAGGCCATCCCACTGGGGTCGAGAACTGCTCCGGCACCCGGAAGCACCCGCCGGAACCCTTCTTATAAGGGTTCCGGCGGGTGACGTCGGCCGAAAACGTCACCACATGACGCGCGACGTGATCACGTTTTGGCCGAATGTCGCCACGTGACGTGCGTACGTGATGACCTTCGGCAGAAACGTCATCATGCGCGGCGCGGTGACATCAGTGTGTGACTGTGCGGTGACGTCAGCTTGGGGTCGCGGTCTCATAAATGTTGAGAACCGCTGATATAGATAGTTCCAAATGCCACAACATCCAAATGAAGAATGCTAAGCAAGGACAATGGTAATTCCAATTCCCATGATCCTCAGATAGAGCATCTTGTAAGTTATCTTTTGGGCTATCTGGCATTTCCTTGTATGGCTATTTTTATGTAGAAAATGCCACTAGGTTGTA
This sequence comes from Pipa parva, assembly GCA_019650415.1. Lineage (NCBI taxonomy): Eukaryota > Metazoa > Chordata > Amphibia > Anura > Pipidae > Pipa > Pipa parva. The sequence goes on from WMED01021127.1 coordinate 2,373, forward strand.
CTTCAGACAGCAAGGAAGTGCTTAACATAGTACAAGTGAAGTAAATTATTAGACCTCAAAGATGCATCATTCTAAGTGCCACACAGTGATTGCAACAGGAGGATAGAGGTACCTTGCTCTCCCACCCCCCCAATATTGCTAACATTCTAAATTTATAATATCTTGGGTAGGACAACCTATTTCAAAACTGAACATTTGCACTTGTAACATGCTTTTGTTTCACAGCTTGTTAGTAACAAAAATAAATGGAATAATTACAGCATAATTGAAGCATCAGCACTAAATTACTTAAAAGTGAACTTTTGTTTACAGTGCTTTCTCAAGTTTTTTACCTTGGGTAGTGCAATAATTTTTACTGCCTATCTGAAAGAATGTATGAGTCAATGACAGCAGAGCTGAGCTGTATTCCAGTCTGTATTAGGTTGTTGTGTCTGAAATTGAAATTCTGAGAGCAATTGGTCCATGAGGGAATGAATAATGAAAACTCTGCAAGAAAAAATATTTGCTGTTTTAAAGAACATTCTTTTACCATCCCACAATTTCCATTATAAGGCAAAGGAATTGTATTTTTATTACTAAATGTAGTCTGTTTACTTCAAAGTAATTGCAATACTAGCAGCTTCTTTTTCTGCTGAAGAACCTTCATGTGGTTGTTTATCAAGGAGGAAAAATAAAAATGTAAGGGTAAAAATGGAAATGAATTATAGAAGTAAAAAGGAAAGCTATATTTTTACACCACTTAATCCGACCTCCTTGACCCTGCAGAATCTGTTAGATTTAGGATTGTGTCTCTTCAATCAGGTGCATTGAACATCCTGACAATCATATGTTATAATAAACTGTGAAATGAAGAATGTGACAGGAAATACTTCATAAAGATGAATAATTTAATATATATATATATATATATATATATATATATATATATATATATATATATATATATAAAATTCTGAGTAAAAATCCTATTTAATGTATATTAATTGGAAGGGAAATAATGCTTTTTAAAATGATCATTAAGTTACTGAAAAGTAAATTTCCTGATTAAATGAATATTTATCAGTGTTTATCACTGCTGCCTTGCAGCGCTGAGGTCCTAGGTTCAATTCCACCCTGGACTTCATCTGCATGGAGTTTGTATGTTCTCCTCGCACTTGCATGGGTTTCCTCCGGGCACTCTGGTTTCCTCCCACAATCCAAGAACATACATCTGTGTGTGTGACAAATTAGGGAAACAAGATTGTAAATCCATGGGGCAGGGACTGAAGTGAATGATGAATCTCTGTAAAGCGCTGCGTAAAATAGTAGCGCTATATAAGAATAAATAATAATCATATATATATTTAAATATGTGTGCCTCTCCTTTCTCACCTACTTAAATGGTTAGAGACTTGCAGGTGGTCAGCAGCTCTTAGAAATATTGATGGGGTCTAAGTTTATAATCAACATTTCTATTTCCTCTTAGTTAATGAAACTATGGGATTGTTTATCAAGCTTTGTTAAGGTATTAAAATGTGCTACTGTAGTTTTGCTGAACAGCAGATGTGAGGTTACCAACAACAGAATTTATTAAGAGACTGCAAAAAAGGGAGATTCATCAACAGAGGCAATCTTTTTTGGAGATGTAATAACCCTTAGCATCCAATCAGAAGTTGTTTTTCCCCCCCCCCCCCCCCATACCAGTGAATGCTAACGTCTAGTAAACCAACACAACCAATCAGATGTCTAGAAACCTTGCCCTCTTGATAAATGTCCCTGAAAGATCAGTAAGAATATTTAGATTCCTCAGGCACTTTAGTTTTCTAAGTTTACCACACTGCATAAACATTTATATTTGATGGACCTAGCACTTTACTTTCTTGCTTTCTGACATACCAAGCTTTCTAAGAGACATGTGAAGAGAGATATTTAGCTTTTTGCTTAAGTAAATAGACAATGCAGTTTACTATATGAAAATCTATGCACCTAAAAGCAATGCTACTCAAAGGGAAGTACATAATTTTCTCCAAAATCTTTCAGAGAAAGTGGTTCCTCCTTAAAAGGAACTAGAATAAGACAATGTATTTCTGCTGCAGACAAAATGCTGATGTGTAAATGGACCCCATGTCATCACAATGCTGGTAATCTTCTGTGTACTGTGGAGCAGGACTGTGTAAGGCTTGTGTCTCTCTAGCCAAAGGCTTTTGTTGAGTTGTTGGGAAATGTAGTCCAATAACAGCTGTCTCCAAATAACACAAATTTCTGCGTAGCAGAGATAATCTGTTGCCCACAATGAACTGTGAGAATGAGTAATGGATGTTGAATAGGGGAGAGGACAGGGTGGGACACGTATGAGGAGCTGATTGTAACAGCAAGTCAGTGGAAAAAAATCATTTGGATCTTTTAGTTGTGATACAGCATTTAACTCCTTAGGTAACCTTTTGATTGGTTTAGAAGCAGTGTTAATAAGAAACAAAAGGGTTAATTGCTTACTAATTGGACCAGAATTCATTTAATCTAAATTGCTGCAGTATAGAGCAGTTGGGGGTGGGCAGAGTTCTAAATAACCTACAGGCCCCATCCCTTAGAAGCCCAGTGGGTAGTGTTTGTCATCCCTAAGGAATGTGTGTGAACAAAACATTGAGATGTAGCAGTTTGCCTAAACAGAACTGCAGACATGGGCTGGGTTTCATATACAGAACAGATGGGCTGTCTTTTGTACATTACCGACACCCCTTTTAACCCTTTCCATGAGTACTGAAACTTGCCAAGGGAGCATTTTTATAAGGAGTCACAAAAGCATCATGCCCATTGAGCCCCATGATTCATACCATGCTGCTGAACTGCTCATAGATGTAGTCGTCTGCTGCTGCTATTGGTGCTGCAGTGCTGATGGTTACAATGACAATTTGTTTCTTGTCGTATAACTTTCACCAGTCATTTTACATAAGGCCAGATCAGGTGAGATTGCTATTTCTTCATCAGAACTAAAGCAAAAAAAAAAAAAAATCTGTTTTCTTGTGCAAGTGCTGCTGCTTATAGATGTAGATTAAAAGCAGCTATTTCTCTGCACCTCCCCTATTCTCTACAGTCCATTGACTGACTGTTTTTTCTATCCAGCTTTCTTTATTCTGCTAGTGCTGCTTTGTCCCATAGATGTTGCATCCCAGGTAAACTATGAAAGCTGAATCTATGTGGTTTACTTAGAATTGGTGTCTGGGAGACTGCACCCAGCAAGATAGCACTGTTTTGGCTGCCTGTTTTACTTGTCTGCTGGTGTCTGTACTTAAAGCCATGCTGACAGGGATCAACCCCATAGTGCCCTTGGCACAAATTATGATGCACTTCCACTGCATGGCAGTCAGGCATTGTTTACTTAAATACCTGTTAGCGTCACTTTAAAGGTTTGTTTTATTACAGGTGTCCTTGTTTAGTGGATGCACATGATCAGATGTATAAACATTGCAGTAAGTAAGCAGAACGAAGTAAGATATTTCTTTCCTTGACTCATTTCACATGGGGGTGGGGATATGGCATAGCTTTTGTTTATGGCTTTTCTTTATATAATACACAATAGAATTTGGGTGCATGTACCTTTTTCTTCATACTTGTAACATGGAGTGCTAGAATCATAAAGTATGTACCTGTATCATAGGTTTCTAGTGCTTGTGGGATGCCTCTGAAGAACTAAAGGTACCTACACCCAACTACATATATAAGTAGTACACCTATCTGCCTCCTAAATGTTGGTACAGTGATACCTTGGTTCTCAACCACAATTCGTTCTGGAAGTGTGGTTGAGAACCAAATTTGGTTGAGAACCAAAACAATTTATCCCATAAGAAATCCAATCGCAGATTGACTTGTATTGATGCTGTGAATGCCATTCTGCTCATCTCGGGTGTTTGAGTTCCAAATATTTGTTCAGATTCCAAGACAAAATTTTCTCGAATTTCGTGGTTGAAAACCAATTTGTTTGAAATCCAAGTCGTTTGAAAACCAAGGTACCACTGTATTAAAAAATCCAGAATCACTCTCTAGTCTATGTACTGTCCCGCTGAAATTTGGACAGCTCTGCACACTGACAGCAGCCATTTTGAATACATTAAGCATGCTAATCCTGACGTGATATCACTGCAGAAGTTCTGGCAAAAAGCTACAGCTTATCAGCTTCACACTGCCTGTAATTGCTACACTCTGCCAGTAGTTTCACTTTCATAAATGGGAAAGGGCTTACAGCAGTAGGCAAACAAGAAAAAATTTATTTATTTTTTTTTTGTTATCATTTTCTAAATAGGTAAATTCTTAACTTAAAAGTGACATGCTTTTTTTTAATGGTAGTCTAATATATAATATTATTATAATAGAACTAAGCTGATGTATAGAATAAAGACTAAAACCATAAGCATTAATATTTATTTTTGTAAAGTGAGAAAGCTCTTATTTATTTTGGTGTACTTTATTGTGTTCAGTGCTCAAATGGTTTTGAGGAAGGTGTGAGAATGAATCCCAGTGCAGGTGTCAGAATGTCTATCACTGAAAGTGTGAGAATGAATCCCAGTGCAATACGCATATTGTTGAGCTTGTTTGATGGCACCCACCCTTCCCCTGCCCCATACTGTGTAGCTGCTCCCCTCCCTTCCCCTGCCCCATACTGTGTAGGTGCTCCCCTGGTTAAGATCAGAGAGTTGGCGGGTCTATGAGACCAGGATTACATCACTTCCCTCTCTGATGATGATGATTTATCAATTCTCTGTGCTTTCTTCAACTGCACATGTGCTGCGGTTGTTGACCACGGCCTTTGGAGTGATCGGGGAAGAGGCAGTGTCCCACAACAGATCACTGATTGTGCAGGTATCTTATATAAAAAAAAGTGAATCTGATTGCGCTTCATTATTTATAAAGGTGCACTATGTTATATGATTTTTTTTTTTAGACTTTAGTGTCCCTTTAATCACCAATTGTTTTATTTCAGGAATATACAGTTATGACTAATTCTAATCATGTTTCATGAAAAGGGTGAATCCCAAAGATGTTAGTGCCTGTTATTATCATATGTGTCTAACATGTTGGAATTTCATATTTCCAATGTATTTCCTCTCTGCTGCATTTATTTGCAAGGCCCCTAAGCTGGGATGTTTTGTGTAGCTCTTCTTAGAGGTGTTTGCTCTATCTGAAGCATCTGCTTGGATGAAAAGATTAAGACTTGCTAGCATGAAAAGAAAAAAGAGAAAAGCATCCTGTTTATACAGAAAGCCTTCTGAAATGGGAGGAGTTCAGACTGGGAATGTTTTCAATCATTATTATTGCCGGCAACAACCTTGGGTTTCTGGGAGATAAACTTGAGAACATTGGATAAACTCCTAATCTGTAACACTGCAATTTGCAGCCTTTAGACCTTAAAAATTAAGCAAATATATTAAATTGTTAAACCATTATAATACTGTGATACACAAGCGATTCACATTAGCATGACCACCAGCTGATATCCACTTGTGTCCTTGTGTATAGCATGAGCAGCAGCTAAACAGGCTGGAAGTTCTCCCAAAGGATACTGGAAGGTTGTTGCATGTATCTGGAGCCATGTTTACTGCAGTGCATCCCACAGCTACTGGAGAGTAGTACCCAGAGATATTAATTTGGGTTCAAGTCTGCTTTATTAATTATTAGCTTTACTTAAACCAAGATTGCCTCCAGGTTGGAGAATACCTTTAATGAATAAGGAAAACCCTTTCTTATGCACAGAGGGCCAGGGTAGCAGTTGGATATCTTGGTCATGCTCTTAAAACAATTGTCGGACATTTCTATCCTTATGACTTATCACAGTTCTTACTGCAAGATCCCCATCTGTCTCAGAAAAGACAGTTGGGTCATGTATGAGTTTGCGTGACCTGCAAGGATTGGTTCATCCCCAAATAGGTTGAGAGTGCCTTCTGCATGAATAAGTGGGTCCAGAGGATGTCATGAGAACATACCTCAGACCCTACTGTAACTTGTCTGCCCTTGAGCACCTTCATACAAGATATTCACCTTTCAATCAGTGGCATGTGGTACTCTGCAGTTTTGACATTGCTTAGTTGCAGTGATGTCCTTTGGCCACATACTAAACACTTTCAGCACAGCAGCACAAGAACAGTTCACAGAATGAGCAGTTTCAAAAATACTCCTAACATTTCCCCCAAAGCCAATAAGCATCCCTTTTTGCAACTCTAATAAATAGCCCCTTTTTCCCATGACCACAACTAGGAATGTGTGTGCAAACAGCCTATTGCTCCCTTTATATACCCAGCAAGTCAGCTCATGACACATGGCTTTCTTCATGAGCTGCATGCTGTCTACTTTGAGAGTAGGAAGTGGTCATAATAATGACTTGGCTGTGTATAAGTAAGAGTTTTCCTTATTTGTTAAAGGGGTTCTCCAGCCTGGAGGCATTCTATATTTAAGTAAAGCTAATCATTAATAAAGCTGATATTCAAATTGATCTATTTTAATACACCTTTATAAAATAGGCACTACCTGACTCCATTCCCACATGCTGTTTTTTGCTAAAAACATTTGGGTCCTCCATGTATATGATTTGTATAGAGTTTAATAGCAAACTGTGGGACTAGACATGAGTTTTGTTTACAGATGAATGCAACTAAGGAACAAAAACAAACTAAAAATAGTACAAATTGTAAATTTAACTTTGAAGATAAAATTTTAACCAGTACTATGTAGGAAAATTAAAAAAGAGAAAACATTGCAAACAAAAAGTAAAATAGTTAATCGTCAAAAATTAAAGGCCAGTTACAAACTGTCTTAGAATGCCACAGTCTGAAAATTCCAAGGCAATTAACCCCTTTAAAAGGACAGTGACACTGAAAAGGTCATAGATGCCCTACTTCCCCTTTCATTCTGTGCACAGTCTCTTCCTGTGTATTTATAAGCCCCGCCCCTGAGTGACATCACCCACTATACATAGAGCCATTCTTGTGGGGAAATCTCCTCCCTCTCTCCTTATTATAAAAAGTCTGTTTATAACCCTGAGCATGGTCATATAAGACCTGTTCAGTTTGTCAGCTGTGGAGAGAGAAGCCAGGGAGAGGAGGAGGAGTGGTTTTAACCCTACACTTCCCATAGAAGGAACGTGTTGACAAAGACAAAGCAGTTACAGTGGTATGTTGAGCTCTGCTGAGTTAAGAGTTGAGTCTGGAGTTTCCTAATTCATTTATTGCTTGACAATAGGTAAATGGGGCTTTCTTTATAGACAGGGTTTACTTAACCATTTAGATAATACATATTCAAGAAGTAAGCCCGATCACCCCACTTTTAAAGCTACTTTATAAACAAAATTTAAAATTTTTGGAAGCACAGATTGGATCTATATTTTATATAATATAGTTTATACAATGTACCCTGTTTCCCTGAAAATAAGACCTAGTGCAGTTTTTTTGCACTCTTAGAAATATAAGGCCTCCCCTGAAAATAAGACCTAGCTGCAGTAAAGTACGAGAAATATACCGTACCAGTACTGTGCCCCAAAAATAAGACATCCCCGAAAATAAGACCTAGTGCATCTTTAGGAACAAAAAGACCCTGGGCCTAATTCACCGTTGTGCGAAGTGAGCCGCGAAGCGTTCGGCTCACTTCGCACAATGGTGAATTAGGCCCTCTGTCTTATTTTCGGGGGAAACACGGTAGTTATGCTGCTAATGTTATCTTATGACCTTTAAAGGCCAATCTCAGAAATAAAGTGTGAGGGACATGAATAACCATGTATTCAGTATCCTTTTGTCCCATTTACATGACCTCTTGCTTATATTCAATACATTAAATCATATCCTGTCTGTTTCAAGTAAACTAATGCCAGTTAATTACATTTGTTCTGGGAATGCTAGCCCTTTTTAAATGCATCTCAGCATGCAAGGTTAATATTATCAATTTAACAGCATGAATGAAGCATAGAATAGTGTGCTAGAATATGTCTGGTAGGATAAAATGACAGGGAAGCGCATGTTGTCTATTTTATTATTCATTCATAAAACATTTATCTGCATCCAGCAGCTGTATGTCTGAAAGCAAGCAGAAGGTATTTTATCAGAGAAAAATGTAGTTACCCAAAATAGACTAAAATCAAATCATACCAGATAGAAAATGAACAAGAAGGCATATGTCTATTGAAAGAAAGGTATGTGTCTTAAAATTTTTTACCTGAAATATTGGATTTTAAACTTGCATCTATTGTGTAGACTCTAATCACTGCTTCAATCAACTTTCTAAGTTCCCAGTACTACCACACTATTATTTCTGTCTGCCCTAATCTAACTTAAACATTAGGGTATTTTTATTTAAATGGCACAGCAGCAGTCATTGTAACGTTAAAGGGGACCTAAAGGTATAAAACAAGAAAGGCTTATTAAAAACCTTACCAGATATATAGGTGAATCCCTACAGTCAGTATGAACTATGCTGTAATTACCTACCACCCGATGCTTCTTCACAATGCGCAGGCTGACGGAGAAGCCAGCATGAAGCTCCTCCCACTTGTTTTACTATCCTTACACATCATCATGCTCATTGTGGGGAGCGTTCTCATTGGCCCCTGCAATGAACATGATGATGTTTCAACCATTTATCACCGGCGATGAAACAAGTTGGGAGGGGCTTCATAGTGCAGGATGACTGAGAAACCAGCATGAAGAAGCATCAGGTGCCGGGTAATTACAGCACAGTTCATACTGTGACTGTAGTGATTCACCTCTATATCTGTTAAGGTTTTTAATAAGTCTTTCTTGTTTCATACTGTTAGTTCTCCTTTTAAGAGCTTATTTTGCCATAATTGTATGATTGTATTCCAATAACTAATAACATTAGTGGTATTTGGTACCACACTCTAAATCAGACCTGGGCAAGGGGCGGCCCGCGGGCCTCATCCGGCCCGCCTCCTGCCTCTGACCGGCCCACCTGCCAGTTTACTAAAGCAGCGTTTTTACAAGATGTCACGAGCAGCGCTTGTAGCTGCTGCTCTGCTTGTAAACTGGCAGCTCTGACTGCCGGCTAGCTAGGGTGATGCGCTTCTCCCTAGCTAGCTGGCAGTCAGAGCTGGCAGTTCACGAGCAGCGCAGCAGCTACAAGCGCTGCTCGTGACACAAGGAGGGAGTCAGACCGTGCTATGAGTTGGGCTCATGTGACCCGATGGGTCACATGAGCCAATAGGAGACCGGGAGTACAAGTCATCAGTACTCCCGGACTGACTTCCTCCCTCACGGCAGCTTAGTGGCAGTCAGCAGCACGCGGCTGTGCAGCTCTGCTGGTAAGTGTGGCTTAGGGTCTCCACATGGCCCCAGACCCCCCTCATTGCCCCCGGACCCCCCCAATTGCCCCCAAAATAAAGTTTTACTCCCCCAGTCCCTGGATTGCTCTCCCCTGCCCCAAATGTGCCTCCCCTGCCCCAAATCTGTCCCCTTCAGCCCCTGATTGCCCCTCTAAGCCCCTGATTGCCCCTCTAAGCCCCTGATGACTAGCCCTGCCCCAGATATGCCCCTCTGCCCCAGATGTGCCCATATGTGAATATTAGTGAAACAGTGCTGGTATAGTGTATTGTGTACAGTGGAGCTGCGATAATCGCGATGCAAAAAGTCGGGCATTTTTCT
>WMED01021128.1:0-11986 GCA_019650415.1 Pipa parva
TAGATCCTTATATAAGGAATAGAACAGACCTTTACAGGACATTAAATTATTTTCCCAAATCCTTATTCATATACTGCAATGAACTAACTCTACCAATGTATTATATATTTTGGGAGTCTGAGTCGGTCCATTTTATAACGACTCAGACTCCACAGCCCTGGTTTCCAGTTCAGACTGGCCCACTAAAAATTCCTCAGGGGGCTCACCCAGAAAGCCAGCTCGACCTCCTCTGTTGCTAGCCATGCTACGCGACTCCCACTTCCTAGTGGGCCATTGTCCCAGTCAGACGCTGCTGGTATCCATTCATTCAGGTGTCTCCATACCTTTGGACCACCCTGTACAGTTTATATTAGCACAATACATAGCAGTAAGCTAGTTCCCACTTTGAATTTGTTGTTTAATATGAGTAATAGAGATATTAAAAGTATCTGCTTTTTTATTATTCTGTTTGTATATTTACACATTTTTATTGTGCCAACAGGCAGCCAAACTCCTTTATGAATCTCGAGACCAGTAACTGAAGGACTTTGTCAGAAGATAAAAGAATTTATTTGATGTATTAGTTCCTCATAACCTCGAGATTCAATATAAAAGCAAGCTGCAGTGTGAGCCATTTATAACCCTAATTATTTACTTTAATCGTGCAATATGTATACAGTACATTACATTTTTAATGATGCTTCAGATTTAGTATCACAAGCAAGACTGTATATTTTTGTTAATTATCACTTCACATATTTGTTACTCTGCACAGCGACTGACAGCACAATACAACCCCGTGGTTGCAGCATTAGGTAACAGATGCTGGAAGAGAGTATAGATGATCCTTACATTTTGTTTTGGAGATTTTCACTAATTATTGTGTAAAATTAAGTTGTTTTATACAGTAGCTCTCAGGTTCCATTTCTCCCACATGTACAGATATTACTGGTTGTGGGAAAGCTTAGAAAAAACCAGTAGCAAGGTGGGGAGTTATAAAGTAACAGTTTGCATTTATTATGCTAATGCAGTCATCTAAGTATGGATTGGTTCCTATAGTTTACTGGTCTGGCCCAATCATCTGATTCATTGCTAGTAGTTACTACTTAACTCTTCACTTCCAGGAACATTCCAGTGCAGCAGGTTAAAGACAACTGCTACATGCATGCTGTGGAAATGGTATGTGTACCACCCTGTCATAGCATAACAGTAGCAATCACATTTAGCTATTAAGGATGCTGAGAGTTGTAGTTTATTGTCAGCTTGAGATAGGTAAGGTACCAGCAGTAGAACCTGTACTTTTATCCTTTCTCTGTGAGAGATCAGCACCACATCACTGTGAAACAAGCTGCTGGCCACTCTCTCAGGGAATAGTGCTACATACCAGTAGGATGCTGCTAATATGCATTCTCCATCCCAGTGGCATACATTTAGGCAGTAAGAGATAATCATTTGCTTCTAGGATAAGAGAATAAGGATGCCAGAACTCTATCACTTGTGATCCACAACTCCCAGAACCATCAGCCAGCTCAAATATTGTATCTGGCTAAGGATGCTGGAAGTATTACACAAACAGCTGCAGTGTTTGGTACCCCTGCTGTAATGTGATAGATGTGCCTTTGCATTATTCCCACAAGGGGCTAGACAGTAATCACTCCTCAGTGCTAACTGGCTGTTTTGTGCCAATAATAAGCCAGGTTTCTGCACTGATGGGAGAATGTAAAAAGAAGCAACAAAATAACAGGTTCAGCATCTTACCTAGTTGTTTGAACAGGACCCATTTATACTGCCCAGCATATGAATTAATGTAAAATAGAATCCAGTTTTTATGGATTTTAATTCTTCTACAAAACCTCTCCTTTACAAAACATTATTCAGAGGTGTTGTCTTGAGCTTTTGTACAGTTTGAATGTTTACCTAATAAAAAAAAATACATTACAACACGAACTTGTTTTACTGAATTCTAAAGTACTCAGACAGGTTGGCTGCATAACAAAAGAGCTGAATTCTAAAGTACTCAGGCTGGCTGCATACCAAAACATGTCCGTGTTATGGGATGGATATTTTAATCTTGAAACAAATATTGGTACCTTAAACTGAGAGTCAAACAAAAGAAATGACTCAAAATATTTTGAATATGTAGCATGCTCACAGCTGATTGGAGAACACAATTCTAGTCTCCAATAAAAAGCAACTATGTTTGCAATATAGTGTATTACTAAAAGCAGTGTCCTTGTCAGTAACACTAATATACAAGCAATGTAAATGTCATGTAAAATGAATATATTCTTACATGTCATTCGGATTGGATTTGTTTTAGTGAGTTTTACAGGGGAAGAATGCAGAAATAGTTGTGGGATACAGATTTTAGCTCATGGATAAAAAAAAAAAACCCAATAAAAGCTATATAAAACACACTGGGTTTCAGACATTAAGGGGGGTTGTTCACTAAAGTCTGAATTGTTGCGTATAGCTGTGAATTTGCCAGATAGACATTTGCAATAGGCTGCTACTGTCGCAGTCGCATCTTTATAATGAGAATATTGTCTGTTTTCAACAGTCAAATTCACACCTTAGAGAATAACCCCCTCAGTGACAATTTAGGAGGAATTCTTCCTCCATTGCTACAGTGCAGAGACAAGCATTTAGTAGGCTACATATCTATATTCTTGCCCTGCTGTAAGCTGGGATACTTTTCATTTAACGAACAAAAAAAAAAAACATAATAATATACCCCTTTCTCTAATTTCTAGACTGTAAGGAGTTCCATGGTCATATAAAAGCAGAAGGCTGAATTATACAGAATAAGGAACTGTATTTCAGCATAGTCAAATTACAGAAGGGAGCACATAAATGGGGCAGTGGTTGCTTTTGTTATAAATCAGAACTAGCTGTTTTACAAATTACAGAAAATTCCACGCAAATTATAATACTGTGTATCTGAACTATAAGCAGCAATTTATCCTTGCTTAGTGTGTCTTATACCTGTCACTACAGTGCGCCCATGAATAAATGGTGTTAAGTGTATCACGGTATTTCTTTTTGCGCATTCCAACAAAAATGTTCTAGTAAACTGCTAATTTACTAGAATAAATGCAACCCAAGGTCCAGAGACACATCAGGATGAATATATTGCTATATCAGCCCACATCTGTGCTAGGAAACCAGCAGGCCTCCATACACAATTGGCTTAAAAGGATTAGTTTTCACATGTATTCTCTTAATTACCCATAACCACTGGATATACCTTTGATTTTAGGCAGAAATGCTATCTGTGTAGCAGGTACCATGTAAACACCTGTTTTTAATAAGCCTTTACTGTGTTTACAGTCCAGAACATGTGACGTATCAATTTTTAACTTTTCATGATCCACAGATGAAGCAAGCTCACTGAATCCAGGACTCCAAGCAGAGTTAAAACAAATACTTTAGATTGAAATGCAATAAAAAAAATTCTCTCTACGTGACTCTGGTGAACAGGTACTTAGTCATAGGGATAATAACTACATTAGTGCCTGCTGGCACAAAACACCCAGGTAGAATGTTTGTTTTATTGCATTTTAATCAAGAGTGATATCTCAGCTTGGAATTCCAAGTCCTGTGAATGTGTTTCCTGCGTGGAAATAGTCACTTTCCTTTTAGGGATAGGTTTGGGGCTACTAGGCCCAAACCTAATAACATTTTGGTGCTCCATATAAGAAATGTGTTGGTAATCAGTTCAACTATTGTGAAATAAATCTTTGAGCAGTTGACTTGAGGTTTCTACACTCTTGTACTACACTCTACACTTCTGTCTTAGATGGTATGTATTGTGAATGATAGTCAAGACCTTTTTTAAAATTAATCTAGTATGTTGTTCAAACTGTGGAGTGGGGTAATAAACAGTTTATTCTTTTGCTAGGTGTGGACTTTACATGCATATTCCCTGTTAAGCATGTTATAAACCCTTCTGTTCATGGCACAAAATGAAAGCATTCTTGCGCTATGTATAGACTGCAATAAGTTTGTTTCATGCAACAAACCACTCATTTACAGGCCTCTGTTGTTCTCATGAAAGCAAAACGGCTGCAATTGTTAGGGGCCAACACAAAGTGTTACATTAAGGAAGAGCTCAGGTATTTGATGGATATAAAGCATTGGAATTAAATGGTGGTAACTGGAAGCAAGGCATGGTTGTTAGATAATAGCATTTCTTTCTTAAAGGGGCACTTTGCTGCTGATATAACTACACATACATATAAAACTCCTTTATACTAAGCCAATTGCTGACACAAATAGTTAAAAAAAAGTTTAGGGAAGAAATAATACTTGCCATTTGTTTACCCTTAATTAGTTTTCCTGACCGCTGCCATTTTCCTCCCCCTCTCCTTTCTGTTCTGCAAGTTAGGCAACATGAAAAGAAAAAGCTGCCTGACTGCTATTGGTTAAGCAGTGTGCTGACCATTTGGCCACATAAATTAAGTTGGAATGCAGGAAATTAAATTGAAAGGTAACTTGTTAAGTAGTAAGTAGGGTAAAAATATCCGGGAGAGGGTACCTTTTCATGGAAAACTGGCCAGTACACACATTTCCTGGTGCAGGAGTTTATCAATGCTGCCTACTTAATTATGCGTCACATGAAACAACTACTGGGGAGAAACGCTTCTCACAAAGGTATAGTACTGCATATGTAAAGATGGAATCTGACTATAGTTCCTCTTTAAATACAGCTGGGAGTGGGGCTAACCAGCAAACACAGGACCTAACATAAATGATCCATGAGGCAGGACTGAATGAAGTTTACAACAGCCAGACTTAAGGAACAAATTACTTTTTGTGGACTCTTAATGCATAGAAAGATAAAACTTTTCTAGGAAACTGAATTCTGAGGCATCCAATTCAAAGACAGAATTTAAACCTCTTTATAGCAGTCAGATGGGAAAATACATAAAATGAGCAGAAACAGAGTTGAACATGCTATAGCAGAATTTTATTGTCCATATACAATCTTTTTCCTGAATTCTGTTTAGACCATTCAGAAATAATGTCAGTAGTAGCAAATAATTTTAAACAAATATCTTTTTACTTTCCACCGTCACCACAATATATACACTTAATGCAAACATGGTAAGAGCATATTTAGCACAGCATATGTGAAAATATATATAAATTACACACATCTTGTGTTGGGTTCCACAGTCAGGAAAATAAAAACTAGGTTTCCATTTGAATGAAAATTTAAGAAAAAAAATACTTCTGGTAATAAAGCATGTACAGTGAAACCATGTGAAGTGCTTTTTCCACCCACACCTCACACTACAGTGAATAACTTATTGCAAACCTTCCCTTATGAGACAACACATTCCCCTCATTTACATAGGTAGAAATCATTCACACTTAAACCAGTCTTATTCCGCTTTCTCTAACAACCCGCAACAGCTTATACAAATCCAACCCAAACCGAATTGCTTTAAAATATTTTGTGAATCACTGGTGTGAGGACAAGTGCACATCGGCAGACATAAACAGTCCCTGGGTTGCCTGCAAAGAGTTATTAAATATTCCAATACAGAAGGCACCACCATGCAACCTACATAAGTTATGTAAGTTAATGTAACCTACAAAGTTATCAGCCCCAAAGTTACGTCTCGACACTTCTATGTTCCTAAATGCCAAGAAGGTACTCTTTCCAGGAAACAGGATTTTAATAACTGCACAACAATGGTAAGTTGAGGCCAATGTCAGTCAGCTTGAGGGTGCACTTGTATTCACACTTGACTCTTCCTCACAGCAACATGTGCCAGCAGCCTTTTAACATTTTAATTGTTCCTGGCACACAGGAAACTTACAATACCCATCTCAATTCAAAACGTGCATTACTTCATACAGTGGTCCTTAAACAAACTAGACAATTTGCCATCATCCAAACATCCCTCTGCTACAGTCATTCACACACATACAAAACTCTTCTCACATATTCTCAAAACCTTTTAGAAAACGACATCATTGCTGCAAGAGGAAGCTCCCTAAAATACATCCAGTTGGCATAGGAACGCCTCTTTCACAATTTCACTCATTGGAAGTGTGATTAGAATAAGCAAATGAAACACTTTGATGTTTAGTGCCAACTAGGGGTATAATAACTGGGGATTAGCTCCTACTAGAATCACAGGCACTATAACATTACTGGCATAAGCAAGCAGGAGAGTGATGTTTAAAATAGAAACAGTGTGAAGGAGCATGACCACTATCTTATATACACTGGAACAATTGCTGTAGAGCCAGAAGACAGCATTTAAAAAGAGTGCTACTGGGGAGTCTAATTTATCCACAATGTCTTCCAGCAAACTGTGCAAATATTAAAGCATTTAAAGCAACTGGATTGCAATGTGGCAGTAATGGGATGTTTGTATGGCTTGGGATAGATTCACTGACTATACTTGTTCATTGGTTTTATAATGCTATCCTTCAAAAATAAAGCACCATTCTAACTCTACGGCTGCAGCTTCTCATGAAATGTGTTCAGCAAGTGGTCTCAGCGGTCCATGTGCATCTTCCAGTGTACGCAGGACACACAGTGCTGTGTATCAAGCCAGAGTTCGCTGTCTGGGTTTTATTCGTGGATACAACTGCAAAACAATGTGGAGACAAAGATTACTTAGTACCCTAGGGAATACTTGCTTTACAATTAATGCTGCCCTTTCTAAGGTGTGAAAAAAAATTATATTTGGCAAGGCAGTTATTTATATACAGGACTTCCTGATTTGTATTGCTTTGTTTGGCTCTTCTCTTTGCTGGCTGCAGCCATCTTTTACATATTGGGATTTCCCAGGACACTTTATGATATAAGGTGACTGCAAAAAGCAAAGAGAAAAAAAAATACAAAGCAACAGAAATAAAGAATTCAACTTAAATGGTAGCATTTGTTACAGATGCTATGAAGAAAATATTGCCAAACAATGCTAAATGGATTTCTTTTTTTTTCTGGTTTTACTGGTAATTTAAAGCAAGTCAGGGGGGTTATGACCTAATTACAACATGATTTTTAATATCAAGTGCTATTGGCTATAAACTAACAGGGCTTCTAACTACTGCTCAATGTACCCCTGTATTAGTGAATGCCTACAGTTGATTGGTTGTTGAGGGTTACTAGAACTCTGGAAAGATTACCCCTATTGATGAATTCCTGATTATGAGCTACAGCACTGCATAGAAGAGGTAAAATAAAACATCCATTTTTTAAGTAATTTAAACCTTTGCAGGCCTCCCACTCTCCGTTTAAGTCTCTATAATATCCAAGTACGCAGGAAAGGGTTTTGTAATTTTAAATGTGAAAATCATACCCCAAGAAGATTTTTAGGCACATATCCATCCTTATCGTTGAGGCGGGCCCACCACCATTCAGTTTCAAGTTCATCCTTGCGCCGGAGGATAGTAATCGCATCTCCTTCTCGAAAAGAAAGTTCATCTGCATTCTGGGCTTCATAATCCCACAATGCATATACCAACCCTTTATTCATGACTCCCAGCTTCTCCTGAACGCCTAAGAGAAAAGCAAAGATAGAAAATATTGCTTTAATGTGGTCCTTCTTATCTTTTCAAGGCATTGTTTAAGAAAAATTCTCATTTAACCCTAAAAGTATATTGGATTTACCATATAAGAACTGAGAACATTGCATGTAACCTTCTTCCATTTCTTCACATTTGTCTGCAGCAGTCTCAATATCACTTATAGTGGTAGCAAAGATGGCTGCCCCACACTCGACCAGCATTTTGCAAAGGTGCACACTGTTGCAAGAAGCAGCACAGTGCAATGGAGTCCTATGTGGAAATAAAACAAACTCCACTTACATATTGAATTGATATTTATAAAATTGTATAATACACACTGCACAAAATAAGGTTTTTTTCATGTACTGAAAAATAAAGAGGATTCTTTGAACCAAGTTAATATTGGGGGGTGCAGTTGACCACTAATACTTATAAGACAGCCCCAAAAGGTTTGGGCATATATTAATCATAAGAAAGGGAAACATGTAAGTTTTCAAGGCTCAGTGTTTGGTTTCAGTAGATTCACAATGCAGAGTATTTCCTCCATGAAGCACATATCCACACAAAGCATCTGAACAGTCTCATTACACACATGCCCTAGAATTTTCCATGCAGATGTATGGTAAGAAGCACTAATTAAACAATCAAAATCCCTGCATGTAAACACAAAAGAATTACCTCCACAACCCTAAATGCCAGTCATAAATACACTTGGTAATGTCTCCAGCTACTTTTTATAAGACTTTACAGGAGAATTAATGAACAGGGTTGCACCAATGCAGAGGTCCAGTAACCCATAACAACCAATCATCTGTTCTCATTCACTAGTCTAAGGGGGCTTGATGGTTATAAGGGAAATGGAAGAATGAAAGCCAAATTATGATTGGTTGCTATGGGTTATAAGCCCTCTTTAATTTATCGTCACTGTTCAATCCCCTTAAATGCGTAACCTACAACATTAATCCTAAAACTTACAGGAAAACCCGCTAATTGACTGCTCCTTTCTCTAGAACAGTTGCTCACCCAGCACAGATATACCTATTATACACATAACTGGAATAAAAAAACACTAAGCATGTTTAGCTTTACAATATCACCCCCGAGCACAGATTGGCTTCATTGCCTTTCTGCCATGAGAGGGAAATGTACAATTAAGAGAAAGATCTGGAGTTGAAGGGAAATCACTTCCCCTAGTTACTGAAAGAGAAGGGATGATTGTGGGACTTTTTCATGGAACAGGACTAGGTCTGTAAAACTATAAAATGAAAGTAATAGCTTTTTTTTCAGCTATGTAAGAAATTATTGTGGGTGAGTGGGTTGTAAGGACCGTCTTAAGAAAGCCTTTGGAAATAAAAGGCAGAAGGGTATTTGTTTTTGGTTAGCATGCTAAAGAAAATGGTATTTTAACAGGACATAGAATGGAAAGGATTTACACAACATGAAAAATAAGCCTGCCAGATATTCCTTCCAATTTGTGGTCCCCCAAATAGAGAATGTTCCATTATTTGGTGTTCTCACAAGATAATACTTACCACCCATCACTATCTGCTGCATTCACATTTACCCCAAAATCAAGCAAGAACTTTACAATATGATGATGTCCTGCACACACAGCATTGTGTAAGGGTGTGATTCCTTCATCATTGGGTTTGCTGGGATCTTCAACCTTTGACAGACATGAGTGGTTAGAATTATTCCAACATTAGCATTTCATAGCTCTGTAAGGCACTGTGCTGTGCAAGGTTTTTTACCTCATATATAATCCGCTGGACCAGGTCAAACTCTCCTTCTAATGATGCATCAAGCAGTAAAGCCAAAGGATTAAATTTCACTCTGAGGCCATGCCCTGTTCTTTCTGAGTTTGGTTTCTTTAGGTTTGTGCGTTTAACCTGCTGAAAAAACAAAGTTATATTAGAAATGTACAGGATAATAGTTATATTAGGAAATATTAAAGGAAATTGCTGATAATTTTTTTTTTTACCTTTCAACAATTTCCAGCATTGTTAGTTTTCTGAAGATAAGTCAAGTGTTAAACCATATGAAATAATTAAATTAAGTTAAAATGGACTGCAAAAATTTGGACTTCATAATTCCGTAGAACAGCATTTGAGATTACTGGTGCTGTATGTACCATCTAAATGTAATCCAACTTCTGACATGCAGCAAGAGAGGATATAAAGCAGCTACCAGTAAATAGAATACAATGAAATCAGGAAAAGAGGACCATGTGGTTTATGGTTTTTTTTATTCACTGACAGACAAAACACTCCACTATACCACTAAGCAACATTATATGGAAGCCTTTTACACAAAATAAAGAGAGTCTGGATGCAGCACACATAAATAATAAACTGTAATTATATATATATTATATATACTGTTACTGTATGTTTCTACAATGAAACTCTTAGCATGTTTGCATGTTCCTACAACAGCTGGGGAAAACCTTTGTTTGTAGTTTAGCATAAGCTGGAGTGGAGGGAGTTACACAGTTCTGGGAGAGAGCATAGACAACATGCACACACATTTTTTACAGTCTAAATCAGCGGTTCTCAACTTGTGGGTCGCGACCCCTTTGGGGGTCAAATGATGGTTTCACAGGGGTTGCCTACGACCACTGGAACACACCACTCCTCTATCAGTCTACACACAAAGAGATACGTCTGGTGTGATGACGTCATCGCGGGGGTTGCAGCTAAAGGTAGGATGAGAACCCTGGTCTACATTACATTCAATTCATTTAAATTAATATAATGGCAATTTTCAATATTCAGTCAGACTGAAAATAAATACACATTCTGTTATTCTCTCTGAAGGAAGCAGGAAAGAGATTTCTACATGTATTAGCATCTCCATCTTTTTTCACTTACCTGAGGATTTGGCACTGGCACACTAGGTGTTGGCAAAACTTCCTCTTTGACTGGAGAGTTAACTTCAAGAACCGGACTTGGAGTCTTCTCATTGGAGGGGACTATGGCGGGATTATTATTATTGTCTTCTGTTGACTCAGACATCTGGTTTATGAGTTCACTGCTTATAGGTTCTTCAGTGATAGGTGAACACACTTTGTTATCATTATCATCTGCTGATACCTGGGGTTCAGGAAGTGGAGGAGGAGGAAGAGACACTACTGTTGGTTGCATAGGAACGACTTCTTCAACATTGCCATTTGAGTTGGTGTTTCCATTGTCAACATCTGCTAAGGTGCCTACAAAGTCTTGAGTGTTGCTTTGAGGGTAAAAGGGTGGAGCCTCTATTCCCCCAGCCAGGGTATTGAAGCGCTGATAGAGCAGTTTCTGTATATTGGGTCCACTTGGTCCTTCTGGCTCTGTTATTGAACTCCTTTTTTTCAGAGGTCTAGGAGCATTGGCCAGTTTTCTTCTTAGAGCTTCCAGGTCTGCATCACTTTGATATCTCATAGGTGAGTGCACAATAGGTGTTAACTTTGTGGGACTCAGAGGCCGTGGAATACTTTCCACTCCGCCATTTTCCCCAGATGGTGTAGCCATCTCTCCTTCTGGTTCTTTGTCAGTAGTGTCTGGTTGATTAAGAGATGTGTTTGGAGGCGATGGCCCATGTAGGAAAGGCAGTGGTGAAGAATTAGTTGATCCTGACTGTACAACAGGTTTTCCATATACTGAAAAGTTTGTAAAGAAATATATACTGTTAACTTACAATATACTGTAAAACACACCAGGTACAAAATGTAAAATAAAATCTATTTATAAAGTAACTTGTAAATATAAACAATACCCAACAAAAGTTCAGAAGCATTAACAGTAACAAATACTAGCAGCTTATTAAAAAAAAAAAAGCTAAAGAAAGGCTACTGAATTTTCAGAGGAGGCTTATGAGTACGTAGCAAAATAGCCTAAAATGTGGATTGCCAGAAGAACAAAGTGGTCAATTCTAGGAGGTCTGAAAATTGCTTATAGTTGCAAAACTATTTTCTGACCATGAAAGATGCCTCAAATCATCTCACAGAGGGAGATATAAAACATTCGGATTCAATTTTGGAGTATATTTTGTCATTTCTGTGAAATCAGATCGTAACCTTGGACAAATTGATGATCTGCCATATTATTATCTGCTGAGACGATAAAAGAAGCATACAATATTCTGAACAAATTCTCAATTGCACAATAGTACAGTATTAGAGATCCCCAAAAAAGCAACTACATTATGATTACCAAGAGATCTGCACATGAGCAAACCTATGAACACAATTCACAGGCACATTTTATATTGTACAAGTGAACCATTCTGTTTCATTTTTGGTGACACTTTACCAATATTTCTAACAAATTTTAGAACACATTTCTACGATTTATTGTAATAGTAAGTCTCCCTCCTATTTAGATTGCAAGTTCTAAGGGACAGGGATTTCCATACTCCTGTTTCAGTTTCACCGCTTGGCACTTAGGGGCATATTTACTAAAGTCGATATCCTCTATATCGCTAATATCGCCAGATATCG
>WMED01021129.1:0-11986 GCA_019650415.1 Pipa parva
GGCACATTGTGAGGATGAACTAGGGACAGGGAGACATAGAAATGGATGTAATATTCACATTTGTCTGTTTTGCCCTTTGAGCTATAGAGGTTTTTTGAATGAACCTGTCGAATTCAGTTTATGTCAGTTTGTGACACTTCACTGGGGAAGACTCAAATTCCCTTTCCTATTGACTAAGCGGCAGATAGGCTTGGTGTGCAAGCGAACAGTGGTGTAGTGGATACAGTGCCGGTTCTGGCCCTATTGGTGCCCTAGGCCAACCAACCCCCCCCCAGCATCTTCCCCGCTTCGCAGCTGCCCCACACCGCCCCCATACTTCACGCTGCCCCCCCATGCCCTGCGCCCCCGCTCACCTCCAACAGTGCCGACATATTTTTAAAAAAACCATGCACGTGAGCGCTCCCCTGGACATATACGGCGCCCCTAGCATTTGCCTATATGGAATAATGGGAGAGCCGACCCTGAGTGGATGCATAGTGCGGAGCAGTTAGATGAATTGTAGCAGGATGCATAGTGATGCGAATTTGGGCAAGCGAAGTAAAGTGAAATCATATTATCAGGACTACCATGAATGTGTTTAAAGAGGAATCTGTTAATATAACTGTATCTTTATTATTTTCATATCAAAATTTTATTAGGCCGTTTTAAAGTCACGTCTACTACAGCAAGTGATTTTTGCATTCATTTCTATGTGACATTATTACTAACTAATGTTAAGTAACAAAGTAGCATAGTTTATAAGGATAAAAAAACAAAACAAAAAAAGAAGTCCATCCAGTTATTCTATTATTGTGCAATGTTGATCCAGAGAAAGTCAAAAAACACATGAGACAAGATCTAATTATCTTCATATTAAGGAAAAATTATTTCACAACTCCAAATATGGCAAGTACCTCCAGTTATCAAGTACCCATAACTTGTAATGTTCTTACACTGAAGGATCAGAATAATTCCCTGGATCAAGATCCCACCTTCAGTTATCTAGTACCCATAACTTGTAATGTTCTTACACTGAAGGATCAGAATAATTCCCTGGATCAAGATCCCACCTCCAGTTATCCAGTACCCATAACTTGTAATGTTCTTACACTGAAGGATCAGAATAATTCCCTGGATCAAGATCCTACCTCCAGTTATCCAGTACCCATAACTTATAATGTTCTTACACTGAAGGATCAGAATAATTCCCTGGATCAAGGTCCCACCTTCAGTTATCTAGTACCCATAACTTGTAATGTTCTTACACTGAAGGATCAGAGTAATTCCCTGGATCAAGATCCCACCTTCAGTTATCTATTACCCATAACTTGTAATGTTCTTACACTGAACAGAAGCATCCAAAACAGTTTTGAACTCCTTCATGGATTTAACTTTGACAACTTCTTCAGGCAAAGAGTTCTATAACCTCACTGTTCTTACAGTAAAAAAAAAAAAACCCTTCTATGCTAATGTAGAAACTTTCTTTCCTTTATACACAGAGGACGCCCCCTTGTTATACTTACAGTTCTTGGTATAAATAGATTGTGAGACAGATCTTTGTACTGAACTCTAATATATTTATACATAGTTATTAATTCACCCCTTAATCTTCTTTTTTGTAGACTAAACAAGCTCAGTTTTGATAATCTTTCGTGGTACTGTATATTGTTCATTCCTTTAATTATTTTAGTAGCCGCCTTTGAACCCTCTCAAGCTCAACCACATCTTTCTTGTGCACTGGTGCCCAAAACTGCACACAGTATTCCATGTGTGGTCTGACCAGTGCATTGTAAAGAGGTACAATAATGTTCTCGTCATGTGCATCTATACCCCTTTTGATGTTCCCCTTGATCCTATTTGCTTTGCCAGCTGTCGCTTGGCACTGGTTTCTACAGTTAAGTTTATTGTCAACTAGAACTCCTTCATCCTTTTCCTTGTTTGTTTTGTCCAGTGCTTTCCCATTTAGAAAATAATCTAGACTTGCATTTTCTCATCCCATACGTATAACCTTACATTAATCAGTGTTAAACCTCATTTGCCACTTTCCTGCCCAAGCCTCCAACATATCTAGATCCATATGCAATAAAATACTCTCCTCCTTTGTATTAGGACCTTCATAATTCAAAATCATATGTAAATATACATTTAGTAATTTCTGTAGAATAGTGCTTGCCATGCCTTATTAGTAAGAAGATAGTGGTAGTGTGTACCATAAGTGGTTTCATAACAGTCTTGAAAAACAAATTGCAGGGGGTGTTTTAATTTTGTATTGTAAAAGCTGTTCTCTAATGCTCTATATTATTGTAATCCCCATCATGATTATTAGTAGTCCTTTAGTAAGGGACACATTAGATGTCTTTCTGCAGTGCTAAATAGTTTAGATGCACAATTTTACACTGATTGTTTACTACTGAAATCTGATAATGACTGCATTAATTGCAAATATAAGACATAAGGCATGGATTATACTGGGTGAAGATTTTATTGTTTGTACATCATATAAAGGGCAGCATATCACAGAGCGTGCAAGTATGCATACACTATTACTGTCTCATACATCCCCATCAATGCTTTTTTAATGAAGAAAGTATTTTCAAGGACTCCTCTTGATACCAGACACATCTCACCATCTGCTACAGAATTGGTCCAAACTCAATCTTTATTTACCAGCAATTAATATTTGAAGTAGAACTGCCTGTTCTACCCTCACAAGAGCTAAATGCATGCAACAGTATATACTACCAATAAAGACAGCTAAAGCATTCTTTAAAACTATTAAAGGGTCCACTCTACATACATTGTTATTTAGAATTTTTAAAAAATATACCTTCTCTTGTTAAATCAACTGCTTTTCCTGTGTTCTTCGGTCTGGTTTCACCTTACTGCACCATTTTATATACAGTAACCACATGATGGGATTTTTACCCATGGATGGACCACCTTGACAGGGAGACCCTTCTAGAACTAAGGGCATATGAAATGATTGAAATGCCCACTTCTACCCGTAAACTGTACAGCTTCATAGAGAATCTAATGGAGAAATGAATAAAGGGATAGGTGATTGGGGTTCTTGTTCATTTAATTTATTATCCTTCTATACACCAAATCAAGTAGGATGCCCCCCTTCACCTCCCGTTGATTTACCCCTGATCATAACATATGGGTGAAATTCAAGAATGGCTTAATGAACTATTTTCTGGGGACATATTCATGAACCAGTTTACCGGTCCTACACATGACTGGCCTGAACCACTTTGTTCATCTATTCTGGAGGTGAGATTTTGCTAGTGTCAAATCAATATGCACATAGGGTGAGGGATATTTTAAGACACTCCTCATTTAATATCATTAAGCCTTCTTCCCCCTGTAAATGGCCAAATTCTAGACAACAGTTTATAGTACATAATGCTAAACTATTTTCATAAATGGTAAATGTATTGTAATTACTGGTTGCTTTGTGTATCATTTA
This sequence comes from Pipa parva, assembly GCA_019650415.1. Lineage (NCBI taxonomy): Eukaryota > Metazoa > Chordata > Amphibia > Anura > Pipidae > Pipa > Pipa parva. Next base: position 3,449 of record WMED01021129.1, read on the forward strand.
ATGTGTGCCTTTTGGCTGTATATGTACATCCCTGTCCATCAGTCACAAAATGACTCATTGTCTGCCCACACATTTGGGCAGTATCACCAGTGGTACTATTCAATAATACTGTTCCACATGAATATAATCCAGGACACTGATGGAGGACTGAATCTGAGCAACTGTAGCTGTGTGAAGTGTTTTGCTTGATTGGCTGAAAAATGCATAGGAAACCATATGGTTCTCAGTACAAAATAATTACCATCCTTATACATTAAAGAATATTTTTAAGAGTGTGAATAAAATCAGCTGAAAAATGAGGGAAATTTGGAATGGCCTGTATGGTTACTTTTCAACCTACATTACACCGGCCTTATTTTCATTTCAGAGAATTTGAAAGAATAAGTAGTATTGCTGACAGTGTACCAGCAGATGCCATTTGAGTTATACGTTATGGAATAATAATAATGTCCATTCAGGCTTGTAACAAAGGAGCAGTCTTTATACCACCAGGGTGCATTGAGAGTGACAGCACAGTTAGATGACGCCAAATCATTGTCCCGATCCATAGTAGAGAACTGTGTGTTATTGTTAACAGTCATGGAATCTCCTGATGGAAGCAGAGAGAAGATATTAGCCGAGGACATACAATGGTGTGTTAAACGTACTTGGTTTTCATTTTGCTCTGACTTCCACTTTCTAACCTGTAATTTGGCCTGTAATTTGAATAAGGCATATAACACATGCTATAAACAAGAAGAAAACTCACTCTCTAGCCAAAAATGGGATCTTCACCAAATCTGGGAACTTGCCTGGGAGACTTAGGGTTTGCAAAACCAATGCCGGGTCTCCAGGGAAACCCTCAAATTCTCTGGGTGTTGGTGAGGGAGGGGGGTCTGCTACCAGTAGCTCTGACCCTAAGGCTTAATATCTTCCAAATCTCACCCATATCAACTAAACCTAAAAAGACCTAATCGACATGAACCAGTGTAACCCTGCCCCCAATGTGATGCAAATGACATCACTAAGCCCTGCCCCCTTGTCACCAATACCCAGTAGGGTACTCAACTCTGAGCCAAAAGGGCTCTTAAAGTTCCCAGGGTATGATCTTCACCCTAGACAAAGAGAAGCTGAAACAAATTGTTTCTATATTAAGTTTTTTTTAATGTCTTCTATTAAAGGAGGTTTATAGCCACCTCAGAAGGAAAGGTAAAATGCAGTTTTGGCTATAATAAAAAAAACATATTCGCTTATAAAAATCTCTTCAGAGTGAGTTAAAGCAGAGCACAATTCCTTGGTGCCTGCCCAATCACACAGAGCTCTACTTTTATTTTACTACTGCTACTATTTGTAAACATGAAACCTCTGAAGTTGATATTATCAATTGATTATTGATTTCTGTTGCGCTTTCCATTGCTGGTTGCGGCCATCTTTTATTACTTGTACCTTTCCGGGGAATTTGAGGAACATGTACTGTCTAAACTTCCATAGAGTTTGAAAATCTCCAGTCTGAAGCCCATGAAACCTTGTGCAGGGCCAGGTCTAGGGGTAGGCAAGGTAGCTAGCCGCCTAGAGTGCAGCCTACCTTGCAGTTAGTGGGGGCGGAAGCCTGTCTTCTATGCAGAGGTGGCGAGATGATTCTGATTAACCTGAGCGCCCAGACAGAGCGGCACTCAGAGTATAAGAATCATAGAAGCGCTACTACCATACTAAGCAGGGCAGCAAGCAGAGAGTCTGAGAGTGGGATTATGCAGAGCCAGGGGGGTTGGGGGGGGTGCAATTTCATTACTTCACCTAGGGCGCTAAAAAACCTTGTCCTGACCTGGCTTGTGTGTTGCCATATGGGAGTTGCCAATAAAAGCACCTTGTGGTTGCAGCCATCTTGTATCTTAGAAGTCAAGAAACAGCTGCTTATTCCTATAGTTTCCTATGGAAGTTAAATAATACATATTCATGAAGTGCCCAGAATGTCCAATGTTAGCTTCAACCAGCAGCAATAGAGGGAGATAACGCAAACCAATACAAATCAGGAATTTTCTTTAAAGATACCAAGTACTGTATGGGAATATCTACCATGCCAATCCAAATGGCAACTGCGTTTTTCAGGTGTTAACTGGTCCTTTAAAACAGAATACTTTAAAGTCTGCTTGTCAATGATGAGACACACATCTTACCTGCATTACCAGTGACAAAGCTACCGATTATCATTGTGTAATTGGAAGACTCTGGAAGAATCTTGAACAAATTATACTTGGCAAAGTAGGCCGTGTTATTAAAGTCTCTCAGATCTACACGCAGTTCCCACGTTCCTATCAACACATAAAGATGTTATTAATAATCACGTTTGTATTTGCCTTTAACTATATGCAGTCAGCTGGAGGGCATGCTGGGAGTGGTTTTGTCACCTTTGTTTTCACATATAAAAGAACTAATGTCCAGAATGTCAGAGCGACAGCACAGAATCTCTGCACAGGAGACTAGATAAAGACAAATGGGGGTCATTCATTAAAGACCGAATTCGCATTGCATAGTGACTCCGCGTCAGTTTGCGTCAATACGATTAGGAAGTCGTGAATTCACTTCTTTTTAGAAGTGAAGGGCAGTGACATCAGTCACATCATATCCCACTAACTGTATATAAGTGAAAAATACTTATTTTTATATGTCACCTTGTACCTAGTTCATGTTTAGCAATAGACTACTTTAGTCCCAGTCGCCATTGTCACTTTTGAATGAATAGTCGCCTTACACAACACTTGAGCCCTGCCATCAAACCCCTCAATTTGCCATTCTTTTGTGGCGAAGACAAACAGGTGAATTCGGAGCAGTACGCACTGCAGAATCCGCATCTTCGACAGACTCCGTCACATGCTGAATAGCCGAATTACCTGTACACGCGCACGCAAATTGATGCGAAGGGCTCCGTAAGACTGGAATAAGCGTCAGAATTGATCACGTTCACCACATTGCAGAGATTGTTAAATAAGTGGAATTGGAGAAGTCGCAAAAGGATGCAAATACGGGCATTTCCGGGACTTTTCGGACTTTAATGAATGACCCCAAAAGTCTTACTAGAGTTGAAGAGGTCAGAGCATGAAACAAGGGATGCTTTTTCTAAATCAGCCCTTTGGATCATTATAGGGCAACTAAAGTCACAGGCTGGCTGGCACGTTAAATGCCTGCCATCCTGTGCCTAGCTAAAGTAGTCCTTCCAGACAGGTGATTGGCTTACCCTGCAGTCAGCTGAGCTCTTGATTTTAAATTAGCATTTAGCATTCAAAGCCATGTGACTCCCCTTTAATTGTTATTCATGGACTGCTTTATTCTAATTCCATGTGGATTTATTCTACAATCAATTTTGTAAGAGATTTTACTTGAGAATGTCCCAATGTAATCATTGTAATGTTCCTTCTGTAGTTGGTCAGACCACTCTAGGATGATTTTATTTACACACACAGTTAAAGATGTGTAGTAACCGAAAACAGAGCTGGGTGAAAAACAAAGTAAGGGGAAACTGTTACAGCAGAGTCTGAAGACCTAGACCAGGGATCGTCAAACTTCCATGGGGAGGGAGCCATTTCAGTCCCTCCTCCAGCAGTGACAACTATTTTGTGAGCCGCAAAGGGGGAGGAGTGCACTCCCCTGACCACATGCCCTGCCAACGGCCAATCAGAAGAGCAGTCAGAGGTCATAGGCAGGGCTTCGGAGTTGCGCTCTGAGCCACAACAAGTCGGCTAAAGAGCCGCACTTTGCCGACCCCTGACCTAGACCATTAATCCAGTGCAGATGAATCCTCTCCAAGTGGCATAGTTAGGGGTCCTTTGTAATCCCTCCAACAGGACCCAAGGTTATTCTGGAATCCAATGCTATGGTTCGACTTTATAATAAGGTAAAATAAAGATGCATTGGAGCATGATTACATTTAGAAACTCAAATGAGGAACCAGGATAGTGTAGAAAACCAGAAGGTAGAAAGTAGAATTCCACCTAATTAAGCTCTATATAGTTTAGTGTTAGGAACCCATCAAGGAGATTCCACTAGAAGAAGCAATGTAACTGGTGGGTATCAACTGAGTGAAGTATATTCCACGTAGATTGCCTGCAAGGCACAAATATGCATTTCCCTTTCTTTCCATATTCACCCCTTCAATATTATGAAAGGGGAACTATAGTCAGATTACATCTTTACATATGCAGTACTATACCTTATTGAGAAGTGTTTCTCTCCAGTAGTTGTTTCATCTGAAGCTGGATGATTTATTACAGAGCCCTGATAAACTCCAGCACCAGCAAATGTGTGTGATATAACTGCTAAACAGGAGAATAAAAGGCTGCCTGACTACTATTGGTTAAGCAGTGTGCTGACTTTTTGTCCTAATCAGTCATGTTTGATTGCATTCAAGAAATGCAGGAGATTACATAGGAAAAGCTAACTTGTGAGCAGGTGTTAATTAGTAAGTAGGGCAAAAATGTCTGGGGGAGGGTACCTTTTCATGGAAAACTGGCCGGTAAACATCACACACACATTTCCTGGTGCAGGAGATTATCAGGGCTGTGTTATAAATCATCCATCTTCAGATAAAACAACTACTGGGGAGAAATGCTTCTCAATAAGGTATAGTACTACATATGTAAAGATGTAATCTGACTATAGTTCTCCTTTAAGCACTGTCTTGGTAGGCCATCAATTGAATGCCAATACTCACCAAGGAATTCATTGTAGCGAGTAACCATATGCCTTCTTAAAATAGTGACCCCCAGGAGGTCACTGGGAAAAAGAATTATCCTGTGGGTGCATGATTTAATTTAGTATTGTTCTTTATGTGCACCGTGATAAAGTGCATCTGTTACCTCAAAACTAATACTAATTTAGGTTGTACTAATGAAATAAACATTTTGTAAATGTATATGTATTTTAAAAAATGTACCTTTAACCAGCATTTCTCTCTGTCATCTTCCCTGTCAGCCATGTCTTTTCTTTCCCAAGTGTCAGGTGAGCAGGGCTAAATAATAATTGACATTATAGCTCCACCAATCAGATCCCGTAAATCACAATCTAGCAGGGGCCTGATTGGAGAAGCTGTAATATCAATCATTACGTATATGGAGACCACCCTTTAGAAGAGCTAAGTCTGAGGCATGTTTATGAGAGAGAAAATATAATTATCAATTATAGCATTCCTGTTGACCATGCCACAGGGTGATCTATGTGAAAATATAATTTGGTACTCTTGGAAGATAAGGAGATGAGAGATACAGAACAAAGAAATGTTAGAAGCATTATCCAGCTAATATTTTAATTATCATAAGGCAGCTATACTCCTGATGGTTCTTGTTTTATTAACCAGTTGTTAGTAGGGTTTTATTAGCATCTTTAGAATAATGTTAGTCAACTGATTACAGAAAATATATACAGGAAATCACTTTGCACATTAGGAAGACTACCTGTTGATGTTAAATTATATAGATTATCGTTTCCAAGCCAAAAATCACCCAGATTGCTGCCAAATCCATTCTTATATGAATTCCAGCTGAGGTAGAAGTCCACTAATCCATCGTAACGTCTTTGAAACACCTACAACAGATATAGGGTGGTCACTGCAATGATCATAGAAAATAGTTGAAGAGGCCTAAATTAAGGCAAATAAAGAGGGATGATTGCTTGCGTTAATATTCAGATAGGATAACTTGGGCATCTTTCACTGAAAGCCACACCAGTAAAACTGATTTTATCTGTAACACTCAAGACTTGTCTGAACTTACTATCCATCCACCTCCATCAGTTTCCATGTCACACAGCACCTTCAAGGGTGGTAGACCACTTGGGTATATTGTGTACCATCCACTTAAGATCACTCCCTGATTCAGCAGATCCTTACAGTTGGTCCCAACTAGAGATATATATAAAAAAAGGCATCATTGGATGAAAAGTCATCATTAGTGATAACTATTTTAGATTGGTGACAAAGTAGTTGTTCTCACAACAAGAGATAATGTATTTTGCAGCCAAAAAAATACTGTATTGATTCATTCACTCAACACTGTATTGATGCATTTTTAAGGAACTGCCAAACTTAACTCAGAATTTGTACGTACATGGAAGATTGTATAGGAAGGGTGTCAGACCCTTTGAAGAGCTAGGGATGCCATTGTTGTTGTGGAGGATGCCCTCTTGACTTCTTTTCATAACCAATTTCTGAGCTTATCATATTCTATTAGATAGTTCTCTCTCAGGTAAGATCCATGGCAATATTAATAGCTGCAGAACCACCCATTTTTATTAGATGTAGTCCCAGCGAAGGACTTCTCCCAGTGAAAAGCTTCAAGGATTTTTTTTATTTTTTGGTGACAAATCTTAATGTTGTAATAATGGTTTAAGGCAGGTCTCAGTTGATATAGTTCTGAGCAACGTTGGCTGCTTTAGAATAGATAAAATAAATAATAACAATAGGGGAAAATTGGAAAGTTGGCATCAAGATGTGTCAGCAAGAGCATTTACGCATTGTGAGGTCCAGGGGAAAAAGATTTATAAATAGGTGAAATTGTTAAAAATGAGAAGTACTGAAAAATTTTTCTTTTCTTTTTGACCATTTCCATTTTATAATCATGCCCCAATAAGATATTTCCAAACTAGAACTAGAACGTACACCAAGGCTCCCTAGATGCAAATGCAGGTATTCTTAGAAATTCAATATCTTACCTTAGGTAGCTGGTTTAAAGGGCTGATGGGCTGTACAGAACACGCTTATACTGACTCACAGCAGTTAGAAAATAGTAGCTGTCAAAATATAACTTTACAAATCACAAACGGTTGAAATGAGTGCATTCCATGAAGTGGAAGGGAATATTCATATTTTTTTCCTTCCTTTTGTCTTTCTGTATAGCGCATCCAGCTGTTAGACTGATGGGATATTAGTTATTTTAATTGTTGCCATTTTCCCAGGCAAGTCTTGTTGGTTAACCACCAGGATAAGCCTTAGCAGGAAAGGGTAAGCCCCCACAACAGCTGCAATGTAGGTGCACAAGGTTATACTGTCCAGGGCACATTGCTTCCTTAAAGGCACAACGTGTTCATGTAAGTACTCATGACTTCAAAGCACTATGGGGGAAAGTTTGGGTGGAGGACACAGCATGCCCTCCTTATTCCAGTGATAAGAAACACAGTCTAGCTTGTAGACACATGTCTGAATTTTAAAGTTGTAGTAAGAGGAAGGTTTTAATTACACATTATTACCAATGTTTTGTGGGGAGTTTGACCACTGCAACCTTTCTGCAACAAAAATGCAACCTTAAAAATGATGGAGTTTCTCCGATGTCTTACTCACCATATGTGTTTGACGATATTCCTTTCTCTCCTAATGACAAAAGACACCATAAAGGCATTAACAGCTGAAACTATCCAAAGGAGGGCTTTAGCTAGTAAATTAAGACTAGGTAATCCCATCATATACAATTTAAACACACTGTAATGCTTGCTATTTTATAGACAGCAGAATTCTCAGACAATTTGACATCGGACTTCATTTTTTTTTTTTTTTGGCAGATTTTTTGATTATTTCACTATTCAACATTTTTTTTTCTGGTTTATATTTTTGTTCCTGCTTACATTTAAATAATTTTATAGTCACTAAAGTTCATTAACTTAATAACCAGAGTTGAGTACAGAGCCTGGACAGAAATGTAAGGTAAGAATAGATAAGTAAAGAAAAATAATTCTGATTAAAATAACAAAGCCTGAGTTGAGATTGTCACTAACCCCCTCCCCCGAGCAAATCAAAAAAGATGACGTAAAACAAAGAAAAATGGTACAAACACCTCAAAAAAAATAAAGACCAATTGAAAACTATCATAGAATAACACAAAGACGATCTGAAAATAATTCCAAGGTTGAAAAACCTCTTGGAACAGTAGACAATGTGTGGTGGGTTTAAGAGGATTTCACCAGAAGTTTAGAGAGCAGTATCTTTTTTTCTATAAAATATGGAGATATAAAATGTGACATGACTCAGTCCATCAGCTATTCAAGAGATGATTCCATCAGACAGAAACCTGGCGTTTGAGATCTAAACATGAACCTACAAAATCCTTCATTCGCAAGTCACTTCCCAACAACACTAGATGTATGTAGCATTTCACTGCCGGAGGCCGAATTGTGGCCTATAGCTCTGAATCCTTCCTCATTTGATCACCACTTCCCCATGTTCACTTACTGAGCAAACTCTGCAATATAATTTGGGAAACTATGATAGGTGCAATCTTACATAGCACTTCGCATAACTTTGCATACACGTGCACAGGTACTTCGACTACTGAGCGAATGACAGAGTCTGTTGATGCAGTGAAGTTGAATAACTGCTCCGAATTCACCTATTTGACTTTGCCGTATCAGAGTGGGGAATTGGGGGGTTGAGAGCAGGGTTCTGGTGTGGCGTAAGGTGACTTTTCATTCAAAAGTGACAACCTGAACTAGGGACAATGTGACATAGAAATACAGTAGATATATTATTCACTTATATACAGTTAGTGGGACATTTTGAGGATGAACTAGGGACAGGGAGAC
>WMED01021130.1:974-11986 GCA_019650415.1 Pipa parva
TGCAGCTCACTTCGGACTATAGTGAATTCAGCTATGCTAAAAAGACTTTTGTTCGTCCACCCTCTCCATTTGAGTTGATGATGAGATCTATAACCCTGTTAATTCTGCACGTTGTCTTGGGTTGATTTTAGACTGGTCTCCTTCTCTAAGCACATTGCTGATAAAAACTGTTGATTTTTCCTTTGTAACATTGCCAAGATTACTCCATTTCTATCTTACACCACTGCTAACATTCTCTCTTGTGCTCTCATCTTATCACGCTTGGACTATTGCTATGCCATTCTACCTGGCCTTCCAGTTTTGCATCTTTCTTCACTCCAGTCTATTACAAATTCTGCTGACATAACTCTCTCCCTCTTTCCCCAGAAGGGACAGTCTCTCTTCCAACACCTTTTTTCTCCATGGCTCACAGATAAAAATAGTATTATTTATTGCATCCTACTTTTGATTTTTAAAGTGCTACATCTCTTCACTATTTTGAACATATACACATACATTTAGTAAAGTCTAACACGTTTTTGACTAGTAAATAAAAGAGAAAACAGCCAATATTTAACTATATCACTGTTTTTTACTATTTATTAAGCTGTTCAAAAACAATTTTTTGTTTTGAGAGTGGAATAAAAATTCTCCACTCTCAGGCTCACAAAAACCCATTATTCACTATAAAGATGTCCCTGTTATTTAGCCTAAATCCAAAATATTTTCCCATCAAAGAGATATCGATATCAATCTATAATAGAGGGGACCCTAATAGAAAACCATTGCAAAGTGTGCCTCTGTTAACAGACTGATATTTATCAATAACAGTTTATTTCAATGGAGCATCATTTTTATCAATGCTTTGTAAATCAGGGAAATCAAAAATTACAGGGAAACAAAAATTAACAAAATGGGGTTAAATTAATCAATATGGTCAAATTGGTCTAAGTAAATATGTCCCATAGTCATAAACTACATTCCCTTAAAAGGTAATTACTGTATCTTTAAGAATCACTCACTAAGACTGCCCATTCCCATATACAATATCATGAATAAATATGTTTTTCATTTGGCTTAAAATATTTAATTTTGATCTTCTTAAATAATGTATTTCATCACACCTGTTCAATTCAGTCTGTGTTAAACAATATTGAGTTTTAATAATTTTTATATCACAACTTCAATTCTATTTACTCTTTGAAACCATTGTTTGATTAATAAAATTATTTTGGTCGGGAAACTACGGTGTCTCATCATATCTACAGCAGAATGTCCGGGGGCCCTAAAGGGCATCAGTGAAAACCAGATTGTTGTGTTTTCTGTTATGATTTATTTTACTGCAGTTTTCAACTTTGGTTAATTAGATAACACAGCCATAATAAATCCATTTATGATATTGTGGTAATATATACAGTACTTTCATAAAATCTAGATCATACTAACACTGTACTTTTTTTTTTTTTTTTTTTTGCTGTACTTGTGAATATACTAGGCCATACTAGGCCTTACACAAGCAAAGTATGTATGTATAATTTTATTTAGAAAGTGCCACAAATTTACACAGCGCTGTACAATTCAACAAAATCACATTTATGCTGTCACGGACTGAAAGTGGACCCACTGTACTACCTTGGAGATTGGTTCAAGTACGCTGTGAGGCGCGGAATCTAAGAGGTCCCTGGTCTTCGCCTTTAACCTCCGCAAGGAGGTACTGGTCTTAGCTGCGCAGGACCCCCAGGTCGCGGCCCCCAAGCGTACCCTCCAACGGTAGTTGCTAGTATAGATACTGTAACAGGAAACCAACTTGCAGGTAGTGTAGCAAAGTAGAGACTGTCACTTTAATATAAGTGAAAATACAGGAATCAAACCTCGAACACTTGTAGATTGGCACAGGGAGGATACTGTGGCAGAATAACAGGAACCAATATAAATGTAGCGTAACCACTAAGAGACCTATTTAGCTGGAAGCTTAGGCATCGAATGCCCAAGCTGTCCAGCCTTTTAAATCTTCCGCTGCGTCTTGATGCAGCGGGAGCGCTCCTGACACTTGCGTGTCATGGGAGCGTGCCGACGGCGTGCACGCCGCCAGCAGTGTTCAAAGGCTTGGCAGGCGCGGCTCGTGCGCCTAAGGAGATCGCGCCCGAGACCCCCTGCCAGGTTGGAAACGGCAGCATTGCCGACCGTTATATATGCACTAATACTGACATTAAAAAATACGCTAATTTTCCTAACTGAAATCCCACTCTCTTCTAAAGTTTGGAGTTCACTTAATTTTTTTTTTCAAGTTTTTTTGGTTATAATTTATATTATTTTATTTAAAAAAATTGTGCACCTATCATCATGGCACCTATCAGAATAGCCAATATGCTCCAATCCTTCAATATCTGATGAAGAAGAATAAATTTCCTTTTGCCTTCTATTGTTCTCTGGAAAGCAATATTCGTCAGAACTATATCCATGTTTGGCTAACCTACGAAACATTTGTATTTCATAAATAGGCATAATCACACCCCATAACTGCCTAACAGTGCTGTGTCTCCCCATAACACCAAGACAGTGCTGCAAGCATAAAACTGAATTTGGCTTCTTATTTGTCTAGCTTCTTATTGGGGCTGAAGTTGGCTTCTTATTCACCACCTTCTTGTTGTGCTGGAAGCACTCACATAAAGCCCAGCCAGTGATGCAAGTGTCCCCATAACGCCCATTGCTTCATGCCCTCCCCCATAATTCCATCAGTGATGCATGTGCCACCATGATGCCCAGTAAGTGATGCAAGTACCCCCATAAAGCACAGTTGGTGCTTCATGTCTCCTCATTATGCACAGTTAACATGCAAGTGCCCCTATAATGCACAGAAAGTGCTTCATGTCCCTCCATAAAGCAGTTGGTGATGCATGTGCCCCATATACATACATACATATATATTCGTACACATATGAAAATTGAAAAAAATGTATATGTGTGTGAATAAAAAATAGAAAGCATATTGACACGTGTTATAACGTACATGTAAAAACTAAATTTAGATTGAATTGCAGAACTGAGGTTGTACAGGGACAGAGGCGCGGCCCTATATGTGACAGTGAACGCTTCCGGTTACTGTAGGCTGGGTACTACGCATGCGCGGGATTTAGTTGCTGGGAGGACTGTTTGAAAGCAGTAAAGGGGCGTATCGTTGATTTCGGATTGACAGCTACAGCAAACATGGCGGCGTTCAGGTGCTAAAGTCGGTCAGATGAATCGAGTAAGTGTGTAGTGTTTGCTGATGCGTTTTTGTAACGGATTATTAAATATTTGGATGGTGCTGGTGCAAGCGAGTATAAAAGTTCAATGAGTTGTATTTCTGAATTACCAGGTTCACTATAAGGTCCTTTACAGTGAGAGAGAAGATTGATTGTGCCAATAGTGCCCAATATGATATGATTGTCTCGCTATGTTTATGTGCAGTGGTTGGCCAGGGGCCTGGTTAAGCAGAAAATGGACCTTTCCTTACTGACTTCTAAATATTTACCAACTGAAAGTCAAATACCAAAGACCTCTTGGTGGGTTTATCAGAAGGGGAGACTGTGGCATCTCTAAAGTTAAAGGAACAGTTTATTCACCAACACATTTGCCAGTCTATTTGGCATTGTTGACTATAAGTTAAAACACTTTTTGAAGTATAAATGATTTACTTATTTCCATCCTAAACAATTTAGGGCCAGTTTGGTACTGAGGCTCTTCCCTCTCCAATTCATTTTGGAATCTTAAGTTAAGGTTGGGCGAAATTTATTAAACTCGGAAAAGCAGTTTCGGCTTTTTCTGAGTTTAATCGGGAGAACACGCTGGAGTTTCTCGCGGTAAGTAACGCGAGATTTGCTTCGATCGATACTTGCCATGAGAAACTTTTTCATCAGGATGAACCTTAGCACCATATTCAAGTTGTCATTTGGATGCAAATGTTGTTGTGTTGCTGCATTACTAAAGCTGGGCAGGGCATGTGTATTTTGAGTATCTGCCAGAATTCCATACTTCTCTTTACCTTGGATAAGTCGAGAGTAAAATTATATAAGGCCAATAAATCCAGCATTACAATCAAGACAATACATATATAAATAAATAAATAATAAACACACAAGCAGATGGGAAGCTCAGATATAAAGGATAGCAAATAAATCTAGTAATGCCAGGAATGGATGCAAGTCAGTTAGAGCATAGTGCTCCATAAATCACATATAAAAAACAGGTACAAGAATCGCATTAGGGCATACTGCAATATGTATGTATCCTTAGAAAGCAGCTGAAAGTGTGAAGTTGGATGTCTCTGGGACGCAGTGAAGTGGCAAGGAAAGACAGGCATGTGAGCGTACTGGTCCGGGACGGTGGTTTCCCCTGCCTGGTTGTTCTCTCCTGGCTTCCTGGGTGAGGTGGGGCTGTTCTCTCTCTGCATGGCTGGGGACAAGGTGAGAGAGGCGTTGCTGCTACAATCAGCTCTCTCTATTCAGCTCCTGGCTGCCCGGGAGAGGGGGTGCTGTTCCCTCTCTGCATGGCTGGGGACAAGGTAAGAGAGGCGTCGCTGCTACAAGCAGCTCTGTTGATCGATTTTTCTTTTCCCCTTTCAAAACAAACCTGACTCGTGTATAAGTCGAGTAAACACTTTTAATTGATTTTTTTTAACTAAAATTTCTCGACTTATACACGAGTATATACAGTAATTATGTAGGATCCTGTTCCACTGAGTACAAGTGATGTTTCCTCAGGCGACTGCTACACAATGCATCCACCTTTGCACAAATTTACACACTATTTAAAAAAGATAGCAGCCTGACCAATTCCAGTAGTGTGACAATTTGTGTTTATTGAACTAGTATCATATGTTTCAAGCTAGAAGCCCTTTCTAAGTACTCACACTACTGAAATTGGTAAGACTGCTATCTTAAAATAGTATTACTAGATAACCTTAGAATAAAAATAAGTCTGTGGCTGTACTCACATACTGCTTTCTTAATGAATGGACCTTTAATCAGTCCTCAAAAGGCAGAACTCCCCAGATACCAGGTCACAAGGATTCTGAAGGGAAAGTGAAAAACAACTAGTTTTGTGTGCTCCTTTTTATACTGTCAGGTCACACATGTTTGGTGAATTTTATCAGTCTGGCTGCTGCAATGGATTTCCAGTCATCAACTTATGGAACATGAATGAGAGCATTGGCTTTTTTTCTAGTGTAACCATTCTCATGCAACTTGCTCTTAGTGATCACTTGGATTTGTGAATGTTACCTGAGTCTGAAGCAATAGCTACCGTAATTCAAGCATGTCGAAGCCATGCTCCTGCCATATGCTGATTTCTGAAGTGATCTTACCCACCTATAATTTCCTTTTATAAAAATGACGCTTAAACTAGGTTGACCGATAAGCCCTTGCATTCTCACTAATGTTGCAGTTGGCCCATCTTGCCAAATCGTAGCTGTGCGAATAGATTGGGGTATCACATCCTTTCACACATCTAGTGAAAATTGCTGGAAAAGCTACTTCAAGCTCAATTTAGAAGCAAGTTTTTCAGCTGCTGTGTCTTAGAAAACTACTGAATTCTGTTTCAACAGATTTTAATGTAAAAGTCTAACATTTGAAAAGTTGATCATATGATTCTAGGCTTATTGTTTTACATTCTTTTCGAATTTTGCATTCTTCCTTTATAGGCTTAATTAACATCACCCTCTTCATTTTATAGAGACGTTGAATATCATGAAAATGAGTAGGTGCTTAGTATACTTATATTATTATTGGACGTTGGTGAATTAGGGCCTTAATGTTTTAACACACCTTTTTCTTATAATTTAGTGTACTTTTTTATTGATAAACTTTTTGTTTTGTCTCATCAAAAATGTTAAGGCTAACTATGTTTCTGCAAAAGCTCACACAGTCTGAATCATGTAATATAGTGACAATAAAGCAGCATAGGCTACAATGAATTTTGCACATTATGGCATTTTATTGCCTAACGTTTTTAAGGAAATTGACAGACTATCCTGTTCAGCTTTGCAGTCACATGCAAAGCCTGAACAACTGGTAAGGTCTGACAAAAAGTTAGAAAAGCTATTACTTCAAGCCTACAAGAGGTCAGTGTAAATAGTAGCAAGGCTTTATCTTGGTTTCCTGAATGTGGCATGAGCAATAAATTGTCATAGAATTTAATTGCAGGACACTTACCTCAAGCATGTCACTTATGTACATGAAAAGGTTTGGACACCAGTCCATTACTAATCAATTAGTGGTCTCAAATTAAAACAGGCTAGTTATTTTCCCATAAGGGATACTGCATTCATTTTCAATGGAAGACTTTCATTTTTATAGTTATTTGAATAAGTCTGTACGAAAGGTTCAAACACTACAAAGTTGACTTTTACAATTGTTGTTACAGATTTAATCCTTGCTGACATTTTAAAGCTGGTATTCTTAATCATGCCAACAACAACAGTTCTTAAACCTGCTTTAAAAATGAAAGTGGATGAATTATTTCTCCATTGGCTCAGTGAAACACCAACTCAGTTGCTTCTGAAGGACTATTTAAGGAGGATAAAAAACGGAGAAAAAATTCTGGCTGAAAATACTGATGACTATGAATCAATGGCAATATCGGACAAAAATGCTTATCATTCAACTCGTAAAGTATCTGATTTTTCCTTGTCTGTGACTGCATGCAGTCCTCCATCTCCTAAGTCTACTCTACCCCCAGGCACATATGGAAGCCCAAGGACTGGGCTTACTCCAAGGACACGTCGATCAACCAGTACACCATTGGTAAGTATTGAATGACCATGAGAGGAATGTATTGATGTGTTTTATAAATTTTGTGGCAACTGCATTGCTGTTATAGAAATTTATTAAGGAAAATATTTTGCTTTTTGTCTCTGCTCAGCAAGTGTTCCATATAAGAGTTCCTTTAACACTTTTATATTGATTGCATGTTAAAGGACCTCTTTTATTTATAGTATAGCAAGTATTGCTATACAGTAACTCTTAAAATTATATCTTTGAAGTTGAGTTCCTTTTTGTATTTGTTTTATTTTCATCTTGTTTGTTGCAACCATCTTTAATCTGTTGGGTTTTTTGAGGCAATTTATATGAACTTTCTGAAATTACCAAGTAAACAGTGGGATAGAACCTGCATAGCAGTATACAAAAAGATTAAGTAAACTGAGAGCAGTGCTATTTCATGTTGTGTTTTGTATATCTCATATTTTAAAAGGAGTTCTGACATTTACCGGTATGTAGGGATGAATATTGTTACAGAATGTACAAACCAATTAGCAAATGTGGTGAAATGATGGTATTGAGGATTAACTGAATTTACCATCCAAATATAAAGTGTCCTTTAAATGCATTTATACAGCACACCAATTTATTGCTTATATGTTTTCTAGAAAACCTATTTTGAGGGTTTATAAATACTTTTCACTTGCCAGCCACTCAGTTGACTTTTTTCTTTTCACCGCATTGTGTGATTTTTTATTTTTTTTTTTTACCTGTTTTTTAATGCCTATGAAAACCTTTTAAATTAAAAGTTAACTGAAATGAAAGCACACACATATGGAGTTGCAGGTAATTCTTCCTTACTTTTTGCTCAGACCCAGGGAGAGATAGGACAGAGTGCTCCTCACTGATTACATTTCCGACATAAGTTTCGGACTCAGTTAAATATGTGGACTGCAAGGTCTAGTAAAAAATTATTTCAAGCAGTTGTACATGGTGTATATTTTTTCTTTTCTTGATCATAAGACATGTTGTCCCTCCCAGTTATAGCTTTGGTAGATCCCATTGGTGAATTGCTGCTAAGGTGAACGGGAAAGCAGAAAACAGTTTCCATCTTGACATTATTTCAGTTTCCTGACTAATCTTCATGGCAGAATTCACCAGTACTGCCCAACCTAAGACTAAAATTAAAGGATAATTACAGGCTCGTTATG
The DNA here is from genome assembly GCA_019650415.1 of Pipa parva. Taxonomy (NCBI): domain Eukaryota; kingdom Metazoa; phylum Chordata; class Amphibia; order Anura; family Pipidae; genus Pipa; species Pipa parva. Next base: position 8,902 of record WMED01021130.1, read on the forward strand.
GCAAGGGGTGAAAAGCAAGAGGGAAGGGGGAGATAGTAGTTTTGTTTTTTTTTTTTTGTTTTTTTTTTATACTATGCTTTCTCTGATCAGAAAACTGAGAGGTAGAAGAAGTAAAGAGGATCACTGCACTTGTCAAGAACAGAGGAGACCATTAGTGTATAAACCAGGGGTCTGCAACCTTTTGTGCTGAGAGAGCCATATACGTGCGGCTCTATTCAGCCCTTTTGAATCCGGAGCTGCTGATGTTGTATAGGTGACTTCAGCAGCTCATGACTGGCTAGCATCCCAGAAGCACAATAACGGCAGTGACTCCAGATTGGCTAGCAACCCGAAAGCGCTGAGAGCGCCTTGCCTCTACAGTGCTTGCCAGGGATTAGCTGGCAGACTGTAACGAGCGGTGCTTGGATGTGACCACCACTCGTTACAGTCAAAGAGCCAATGAGGCCATCAAAAGAGCCACATCTGGCTCGAGAGCCGTAGGTTGCAGACCCCTGGTATAGACTGTGCTGGAACTTAACAGTGTGATTGGTGAGTATCCCCTCGCTCCCCTTGCTAATCACCCCTTTACATAACAAGCCTATAGTTATCCTTTAATATTTGAGGAATCATAAATTTAGTTTTGGGCTAACTACATAGACAGGGAGGAAGGAGCTTTTTTAAATGTTAAAGTTCCTGTCCATTGGCCTGGAAGATGGAGATAATTTGGTGAATAATTAATCTCATAATTTATATATTTGACACTTGTACTAAAATGGGAAATAGTAACTTCAAAATAGCATATAAATATAATCTGCATAAGAAATATGTATTAGGAATTCTTATTTAAACTAAAGCTTTAGGATATCGCCAATGGTGAATCAAAGCTTCTTTGCACCAAGCTGCTCTTTCTGCCCATTTCTGCATGTTTTACATGGATGTTCTTGTTTGGGAAGGAGCAGGGTCACTTCCTATAAATTGCAATCCACACTTTCTCAAATTACATATTATTAATTAGTGGTCCTGATTATTATAAATTTGCCAATAATAATTTGGTAAGAAATAGGTGGCAAAGCAGATTAGAGAACATAAGTAGCATCTCGCGTAACACTTTCTTGGCAACAAAAAAACAACAATCTGCTTTGCATCCTTAATGCTAGGCAGCCTATTTGAAGTTGGATTCCCCAGAATTTGGGTCTTGACTGTATGGAAGGGTAGAGCCACTCATTCTCTTTTGCCCTTAGTATCTGTGTGTATGTGATCTGCATTGTGACCCTAGTCCTCTGGATCTTTGTCACCCAAGTCCATTGTTTGAATGTGAAAAGAATGACTTGAGCAACCAGAAGGTAAGCTCAATATCAACATTTGGGGGCTGTTTAGGATTCCAGCCAGCCTATGATAGTGATAGGACACATGGAAATGAGTTAGTTTGAATCTGTTACTCTATAAAGGTATATCCACAACTCAAAATGTTCCATGTTTACATAATCTTATTTGGTTTTTGACATTGTACTGTTTGTAATTAAATATAAGTTTTATGTTTAAAGGCACAAGGTGAACGTTCAGTTTCCCTTGACTGTCACAGGCAGTCAGTGGTAAGTCCATGGTAAACCAAGCATAGAACAGTATGAGCGTAATGGTTATCATTAACTTATCTAATCAGATACAGGATTTGACTGGAAAAGCTCAAGAGTGTTAAAGGAGAACTAAAATTAAAAAAGAAAGAGAGAGACATTAAAAACTTATCTTATATTAAGTTCTACCATTGCAGTCACAGCTTCATCTGAACTGTAATTTGCTTTCACTGAGGCAGAGCTCATAGTGCTTTGGCTGACACAGGAGCCAGCACAAAGTTCTGCCAGTGTTTGGAAATGGGTTTCGACATCATCATTGTGGGGAGCGTTGTCATTGGCCCCAAAATGAACGTGATGGTGTTGAAACCAATTTGCACCACTGATTTGATAAGTGGGCAGAGCTTTACGGTGGCTCCTGTGTCAGCCGAAGCGCTGTGAGTTCTGCCTCTGTGAAGACAAATTACAGTCCAGATAAAGCTGTGACTGCAATAGTGGAAATTAATATAAGGTAAGTTTTTAATATCTCTTTTTTTCTAACTTTAGTTCTCCTTTTAATTAGAATGTTATCAAGCACCTGCAGCTGATTGACCAGATACAATGCAGTCCTATGCAAGCAAACGGATACTGCAGAGCCAAATGGGAATGTGATTTGGGGGTTTGTTTTAGATGATCTTTTTTTTTGATAAATGATTTTTGTCAACCTATATTGTCGTTTTCTGTTATGTGTAGTTACTCTTCATCTATTACCTTACCATGCTCCAATGCGGAATTCTAATTCTTTGTCTGCATTCTAGTAAGTCACTGGTTTTCCTATCAGGGATCAGCAAAACCACAAAAGTAAACATGTTATGAAAATAATTAGAAAAGAAGCCTGAAATGATCAGAATAAAGTGAGCGCCCTTAGGAATTACAGTGCAGTATATCACCTTTAGAAATTAATTTGTAAAATGACAATGATATTAAACAGTCAAAGAATCAAAAACAAACAGTTTTGAAAAGGATTGAGAAAAGTCCTTGTTAAAGTTCTTGTTTGGCAATTATAATGAAGCTCAGTCTTTGAACGCTCCCCCTGCTTGCAATCCCAAGGAAACAAACCTGCCCTGTTGTTTCTATCTTGTATATAGAAGGGATGGATACTGCAGATGACAGTGATGGGATGCGCTGGAGGAATAAAGGGAAAAAATTCCCTAGCGTGATACAGTTAAAAACAATGCATACACACCAGTGTTTATATTTGGGTGATTCACAATCATTAATTTAAAAGTGTACTTGTGAAATATTTCCCCTTTTTTACTGGTAGCTGTTAAAGTTTGTGCTCATAGGAATTTGGATAGTGCTTATAAGCAGGAAAGGAGGCCTTTTCCGACCCCCCAATGTGGAAGCACTCACCAGATATGACTGGCGCACAATAAACTACATTACCCATAAGCACTTCGACGCGCCTGACCATACACAACGCCAAACGTCATCACCACGCACCCGGAAATCGAATCGCTTTACTCCTTAAATAGCCGATCCACACTACAGGTAGACAC
>WMED01021131.1:0-11986 GCA_019650415.1 Pipa parva
ATCTGACTTTATATCTGTATCATAATTTGAAAAACCAATAAAATTTTGATTATAAAAAAAAAAAGATGTTACACTATGGAAGCATTCTTTTCTTTCCTTGAGTGAAATCAGCATGTTTTCCCTTGGGCAAATTTTTGGATGGCATGTCATGTCTCTAATCTAGAGTGACCTGAAGCTTTCTTCGGGAAATTTACATAGCTTTGTACAACACTTGTATGTTACTTCAATCTGGTAAGCAGATTGTATTGTCTGTTGGGAGGATTGGTTCACAAGAGCACATTGGGATTGTCGCAGTGATTGTCGCATCACTCTCTATGAGTTTTATTCTCTCTGGGAACAGTTTCTTGTTATATAATTTATTAATATATGGTGTAATGCACTATTAGTGCGATTTATGAACTTTCTTCACAGGTTGTTTTGTTCACAAAGAATTTATATACAGTGTCAAGGGCAAACACTGATGGTATATGAGAAGAAGCAGAACAGCAAGTTGCAACATGTATTTTCACTGTGGAGTTTTCATTTATCTTTTGGAATTTATTGTTATTGAAGCGCTGTTACGAATTTCTTCGTTTTAAAGTAATATCATCCGCAAAAAGAAGAAGATTCTCCAGCACTCCGTAAGTAGAACATAAAAAGTCTTTTATTGTAACCACATCGGTATGTTTAAAAAGGGATTAAAATCAAAGTAATATCATCAGCATATCACAGGTTGTTTATGTTTCTACCACCGATGTTCACTTTGATTGGCGATACTTTCAGTTTGCATCTCATGGTCATTTCAGCATACAGATTGAACAGGGGCAGTGATAGAGTACAGCCTTATTGAACTTGGAATATACACCATTAAAATAAGGTGGTTAACCTGCTGAAGTATAAGCTATTCCTTATTCTTACTTGAGCACGCTATTCATCATGTTAGTAATATCTTTACTTACAGCATAAAACTATGTTTCTTCAATTTGTGAAACTTGAGAGGAAAACATTCCTTTACAGTTTGTATAGGTAGGTCTTTTCCAACAGAGTGAAACCAGCATGACCAAGTTGAGCCCAGTGTATAGGTCTAAAAACACCCTCCTTATCTAAATGCTGCATGCAGAAATGAAAGGGCTTGCTGTGGCCTGATCACTGGACAACCTCCAATAAAAGGAGGATGTTGCTGTTTTTGACAATAAAATAATGATATTTTTCTGCCAGTTTTATCATTGGTCATGATTACCTTTCTGTTTTTTCCTTAAGCATTCAGTTATATTTTCGACAAAACCATTCACAACAACCCAATGATATCTAAATGGATTATTTTTGCCATCATGCACAGAATATTAACATGTTGGGTTTCATTTTTTATAAAAATGACAAAACCTGTATCATTTTATTGCTACTAACCAGGTGGTGCATCGTTTATATCAAGGTGGGTGAGAAGTTCTGCAATGCTGCTATCATCAAACAGGTCGTCTTCAAGATGGTAGCCTGTGTAACCTCCATTTTCTATACAGTATTTCAGAAACCTAACCCAAAGACATATCTACAGTTAAAATAAAATTGCCAAACCAGGTTTATGTATAAAATAGCAGTACTATGAAACACAACATTATATAAAAATTGTGATTTCCCTATTGAGACCATTGCACCATTCAAACCAATTTAAGGTTCAGCAGACTACATTTTTGCCCTATGGACTTCCTTGCTGTCATAGAGAAACTGCCAACAATAGATACAGAATATACATTGCGTTACCCATTCCATTATTTTCATATTCTCCCTATACTGTGATTCTTTCTTGTTTGAAAAAACAGTTTTGATTGTGCGGCAATCATAAATTGGTTGTCCACCTTGAACTTTACCTTTAGCATGTTGTAATTGTACTCTAAACAGTGTGTAATTAGTTTTTTTTCCCCCACAGTTGATAATCACAACTTTTTGTTCTTGTTGACATATTAATGTTCTTCTGATTTCTAGAGCAATAGCACAGGGCTTGATCAGAAAGATAGTCAGGAATGAAAACCAATTCTACATTTAGTAATAAATTTGCATTTCATTATTTAGCAGCAGAAATTTTGATTCAGAGATACTGAAAATGACATAAATCATAAGATCACTTCTTAGAAAAACATAATTACCCATGCCATATATTATCGATAAACTTACTTAGACCAGTTGGGATCTATGCCAAGTATCAGTGGGTTCCCCACCAAAATTAAAAGCGCCTTTGCTCTAGTAATTGCCACATTGAACCTCTGTAAAACAAACAAAATAACAAGAGTTAGCTGTTGTGTTATAATACCTAGAATATACAAAGCCAGACTTTTTTGTGCAATCTCCTCCTTTGGGGGAAACCTTTGCCCACATTTCTCAAGCAAGAAAGTAAATTTTTTGTGGTTTGCTTCATACTTTATTAACAAAACTAACACCTCTTCATTAAGAATTAATGAATTTATACGTCCATGTACACCCCCCTCTGAGTGTAACTAATTGCTTCAACCTACAAGTTAAGTTTTTTTTATTGGTAAAAAAAACAGTTTTTATTATGTATGTTCCTTCTTATATAAATATCACTCCCACTGAGGGGGCAGAGTAGTTTCTCTTACTAAACTTGTGCGTCAGTGTGAGTTTCTCTCTCCTACTGTACTAGTCGATACGGTTTGCCTTACAAAGCTCTTCTAATTTGAATACCTGTATATAAACTGCCAAATTACCTTATCGGTACAAAAAAGTATTTAATTATATCAAGTACTTGTATAGCCCTAACATCTTCTACAGTTATGTAGTTATGGGTACTGGATAACTGTAGGTGGGATACTGATCCAGGGAATTATTCTGATCCTTCAGTGTAAGAACATTACAAGTTATGGGTACTGGATAACTGGAGGTGGGATCTTGATCCAGGGAATTATTCTGATCCTTCAGTGAAGGAACATTACAAATTATCGGTACTGGATAACTGGAGGTGGGATCTTGATCCAGGGAATTACTCTGATCCTTCAGTGTAAGAACATTACAAGTTATGGGTACTGGATAACTGAAGGTGGGATCTTGATCCAGGGAATTTTTTTTTTTTTTGATACAGTGAAATGTACAACTATACAAAATTTTGCAGTACTTTGTTCATCAGAACTGGTAGAGCAAGCAGACTAAATGCCAACAGGAATTTAGAGCCCAGCAAAGCCTTGTTCTATTGTGGAATCTCCTTTTACACTGACAGGTCAGACTCCTCCTTTTTTTAGAAATGTGGTGAACAAAAATGTTACTTACCCTGGGATTTTTCAGAAAGCCAAGACTAAAATCTTCATCAAACTGGACATAATCCTGAGAACTCCGAACAGTAGATATTATAATCACCTTCCGCTCCTGCCCCTGAAATTCTTCCACTGATCCAATCTATGGGAATTAACATTTTACCCATGCTACTTTTGTGAACCTATCAGAATTTTCACATTGTCCAATGGCAATCAGTAACTAGGAAAACTAAACAATGCATACATTCATAAAATAATGCCTATCAGTGTGACTTTGGGTACAATAGATACATTACAGAAATGAAAAAAAAAAAAGAATATGTACTATATCGATACTTTAAACAGGGAATGCAAAAAAAAAAAAAAATAAGGCCCATATAGTTAGATTTAGCATCATGCAAATAAAGACTGGAAAATATATCTGCTTATAAAAATGTTATCAAGAACATTCGGGTCAACATGACCTTGGTGGAAATTGAAAGAAGGTTGCACAAAGTATTCAACAATAAATTGTGGTTTTAGCCCTATAACATATGTTGCAAGAATAAAAGTTTTGTTGATAATAATCCTGTAATCTAAAAAAGTCATTGAAAAACATACAGTATTCCTGGGTTTTCTAAAGTTTAGCAATCTGCTTTTATGTAGATTTTTTTTATGGAAGAGAGGGAGTAGTTTTCATTCTAGCTGACTGTCTGGAATAGTTGCTAAATTTTTAAGCAGATTTGTGTTACTGTTGCTAATCCTTTGAAGTCTTTAAATACTATATATACAGCAGTATACTTCCTGGAAGGCTTCTGCTCATATGCAATTAAAGGGTGTGTTGCAGCAATGTGTCATACATAACACCAAAATAGGCTTTTATGAAGCACTGAGGGTTAGGACCAATGGTACACATAAAATCCTTGTAAACGTGCACACCCAATAGGACTCTTCTTGATAAATTTGTTTGGGCCACTGGTATAATGAAATTCCATAACTGTACACTTGGATACCATAACTTCATATCTTCCCTAAATCTCATGGTTACTAAATGCATACTAATATTAGGGCTTTCTAACCAATAATTTCTACTGCTGAAATCCTTTAATTAAATGAAAGTTCCCTTTCTTTGGATAATAATCAGGAGCCTCATGAGTTATCACATTTGGGGTTAGCTGGTCTCTCCAAAACAGACGATTAATAGCATTGCCTTTCTACCTTGAGAAGCTTTATAGCCACAAGGGACATTGCTACAGATGTAGAAGTGCAAACTGAAATCTAGGAAGTGAGTGTAAATAAATGTATCTTAGATATTTACATTTCTAATGCACAACTGTTTGCAGTGCTCTGCTGCATAGTATTGTACTGCTAAAAGAGGAACAGTTCACATCAGCCAGGTAATTTTTCACCTCTAGTTCACTGACTTCTTGAATACCAGGATTCCAGTCTCCTACCTTTAAATCTTTGATTTCAGGCACAGCATGAAGTTTGATTTCAACAGCTTGTCGAATTTTCTCCACCTGAAAAATATTATGGACATCTGGAGAATGATTTTAATACACTTAATATTTTTGAGATGAAAATATATATATATATATACACACACACATATATATATATATATATATACACATACACACCTATACATATACATACATATACATACAGTGCTGGCCAAAAGTATTGGCACCCCTGAAATTCTGTCAGATAATACTCAATTTCTTCCAGAAAATGATTGCAATCACAAATGCTTTGTGCCTGAGATTTGAAGGGTGCCTTCTCCAAACTGCCATTTTGAGATCTCTCCACAGGTGTTCTATGGGACTCAGTTCTGGACTCATTGCTGGCCACTTTAGAAGCCTTCAGTGCCTTCTCTCAAACCATTTTCTAGTGCTTTTTGAAGTGTGTTTGGGTCATTGTCCTGCAGGAAGACCCATGACCTCTGAAGGAGACCCAGCTTTCCTACACTGGGCCCTACATTATGCTGCAAAATTTGTTGGTAGTCTTCAGACTTCATAATGCCATGCACACGGTCAAGCAGTCCAGTGCCAGAGGCAGCAAAGAAACCCCAAAACATCAGGGAACCTCCACCATGTTTGACTGTTTTTCCCTGTAAACTCTATGTTGATGCCTTTTCCCAAAAAGCTCTACTTTTGTCTCATCTGACCAGAGAACATTCTTTCAAAAAGTTTTTGGCTTTCTCAGGTAAGTTTTGGCAAACTCCAGCCTGGCTTTTTTATGTCTCTGGGTCAGAAGTGGGGTCTTCCTGGGTATCCTACCATAGAGTCCCTTTTCATTAATATGCCGATGGGTAGTACAGGTTGACACTGTTGTACCCTCGAACTGCAGGGCAGCTAGAACTTGTTTGCACGTTAGCCAAGGTTCTTTAGCCACCATCCACACAATCTTTCATTGAAATCTCTCGTCAATTTTTCTTTTCCGTCCACATCTAGGGAGGTTAGCCACAGTGCCATGGGCTTTAAACTTCTTGGTGACACTGTGCACGGTAGACACAGGAACATTCAGGTCTTTGGAGATGGACTTGTAGCCTTGAGATTGCTCATGCTTCCTCACAATTTTGCTTCTCAAGTCCTCAGACAGTTCTTTGGTCTTCTTTCTTCTCTCCATGCTCAATATGGTAGACACAAGAACACAGGACAGAGGTTGAGTGAACTTAAATCCATTTCAACTGGCTGCAAGTGTGATTTAGTTATTGCCACCACCTGTTATGTGCCACAGGTAAGTAACAGGTGCTGTTAATTACACAGATTAGAGAAGCATCACATGATTTTTCTAAGGGTGCCAATACTTTTGTCCACCCCCTTTTTTATGTTTGCTGTGGAATTATATCCAATTTGGCTTTTTGACAATTCTTTTTGTGGTTTTCCATTGAAGACAAATTAAATGAAGAGATTAATACCAAAGCATTTGTGATTGCAATCATTTTCTGGAAGAAATTGAGTATTATCTGACAAAATTGCAGGGGTGCCAATACTTTTGGCCAGCACTGTACTGTATGTATATTATATACACACACACACACACACAGTATATATATATATACTACTGCAATACTCATATATATATATATATATATATATATATACACACTATATACTACTGCAATACTTATATATATATATATATATATATATATATATATATATATATATATGAGTATTGCAGTAGTTAGTGATACCTTTTTTTATTGGACTAACAGTTTTTTTAAATGAACAAGCTTTCGGAAAGTTTAAGAGGGGAATTCACCATTCAGCGAAGTGAGCTCCGAATACTTCGGCTGCACGCGGACATCAGCGAGCACATAATACCACTTGCAAAGTGAGCCAAAGGATTCGGAGCTCACTTCACTGAATGGTGAATTCTCCTCTAATTCTCCTTCTTTCATCAGCTTCAAGACAATACTTTGATACCTGATGAAGGAAGAAGAATTAAACCTTCCAAAAGCTTGTTTATTTAAAAAGACTGTTAGTCCAATAAAAAAGGTATCACCAAATACTGCAATACTAATGTTTTTACATCTGTGGACTAACGTGACCACTCTACCCTATATATATCATCAATCTTATGCACTTGATAATGTAAGCCTAACTTAAAGGAGACCTAAAGCAAAAAAATAAAATAAGGACTGTTAAAATACTTACCTTATACTGAGCCGATTGATTACAGTCACAGCATGAGCTGTGCTGTAATTAGCTGGCAGCCGATGCTTCCCCAGATGCTTTCTTCACAGCACTGGCTGACACAGAAGCCAGCGCGCAGCTCCTTATTCTTGATTCACCAGCCTCATACATCATCACGCTCATTGTGGGGAGTATTCTCATTGGCCCCCGCAATGAATGTGATGATGTTTAAGCCATTTTTCACCTGAGATGAAACAAGGTGAGAGGAGCTTTGCACTAGCTGTCAGTCAGCCAGCGCTGTGAAGGAAGCATCGGGTGCCGGCTAATTACAGTACAGCTCATGCTGTGACTGTAATCAATCGTCTCTGTATAAGGTAAGTATATTAGTAGTTCTTTTTTATTTATTTGCTTTAGTTCTCCTTGTGAAAGTGTGTTATGGTTTTTGACGTGATTTCGTCACCTTGTGTTGATTTTGTTTAAGTGCTAATTTTTTTAGTATTGCTCCATACATTTTTATAATATATATTGGATTATTCTATTCTAAGGGGCTTAATTAGCAGAGTATTATCTGTTCCATAGATGCATGAATTTGTGACAGTTCATGACTTCTTCAGAAAAGATCATTATTTTCTGCAATGAGACAAACTCACTCACATTGTGTGACATTATGTTGATCACATATTTATGCAACACTTTGTGGCTTTTCATTGTGACTGCAACAACATTCCAAATAGTCATCATTTGCAGATGTGACAGTTTGCCCAAGGAGTACTCATGTGAATAAGCGGATTTACATTTGCCAAATGAAAGTGGTGAATTATGGGGCTTACAGCAGGATTTCTGTTACTATTCTGGTGACATTTTACTCAAAAGGCTTAGAAAATGTATCAAACAAGTGCCAAAATGAACTAGGAATTGTCGGCTTTTGAAATGAATGAAAAAAAAAAAATCAACTGTAATTTAGGTGACTATTTCAAGTGAAAATACTGGCAACCAAAGACAAAATGATGACAAAACTATGATGTAAATAACTAGATCAATATTAATCTGACTATCTACAGCCCAGAATCGTCAAATGAGATTCCTCCTCTCTTCCAGGTTATGCGTCTAACGTCAGTCCCTTACATAACCTTTGATACAATTAAGGGCAAATTGATGCATAGTTTTACTTTTTGATAAATATGCCCCATGCATATAGTATCACTCCCAACCTTTGAAAATAAAACATTTTACCAATTGTATCTCATAGTGAAAGTAATACGTACGACTCAACAAACCATGTGTTTTACCTGCTTCCTGTATGGAGAGATTATGCCAATTTCCTTCGGAGATATCTTGGCCAAACCTCGCTTGCCCTGTGTCTGAAATATGGCTTCAAGATACGCCATGAGTACTTCAATCTCAGTAACATTAAAAAAGGATGGGCTATTGCCTTCTCGTAGATCTTCTCCCAATACTCCATGAAAAATTATGGGAAATCCCTTTAAACAATGAATAAAAGATACATTACAATTATTGTGCATTTTGATGTCTTAAAATCACCAGAAGCTTAACTCCAACACCAATATTTAGTAATATATTTAGGTGTGAGGGGCTATTGTTAGATGCACTGTGGCTGCAACTGAACATGATTTTCATTCCTGAAATTTTGAATCAAACTACTAGGTACAAATTCAAAAAAAATCCCTAGCAATATAGGTTCCAGTCTCCCTGATTCATTGCATGGTATACTCAGACAGAACTGGATCCCATAGGTGTCCTAGGCCCTTGTCTAGGGTTATGGGCAATGTTATAATGCAGAACAAGAAATGCATGTGTGTGGTCGGGCAATAAATACTCAAGACCAATAGGTCTGGGGAAACCTTATTTTTACCATGGCCTAACTTTGCACCAAATCTTTGTAACTCTATCTATTCCCACTGACTGAGGCATAAGGTATATTCCACATGCTCTGGCACCAGATGCCCATTTCCCCAACAAAATAAAGTGAACATTTACTGGAATCTAAAGGGGTATACTGGTTGATGATGCTGCAAGGCTGGTTTGGGGCAGTGGTCATGGCAGAGCGGGCCCTCTGGACAACTTGCCCAAGTTACATGTGTGACCACTGAAATCCCGATTCATACATCAGTGGACCAAAAAAAAAAAAATGCAAATTTTTAATGAATTTGTGGAATAAACTAGCATACCAGTACATTTCTTCAGGCCCAAGGGCGAAATTTAATAAACTCGAAAAAGGCTGATTTCGCCTTTTCAAGTACATATCAACTGTTGGATTGGTAAATATTGCTCAATATTTTTGCTTAATATTTACCGATCAAAACTTTTCAATCAAATTTTTAGATGGAAAGTAGCCATACTACTATTGTATAGTTATGGTTACCTTTCCATCAAAAAACTCTGTTGAAAAAAGTTTTGATCTGTAAATATCGATAAAAACTATCCAGCAATATTTACCAATCCAACAGCCGATATGTACTCGAAAAGGCGAAATCTGACTTTTTACAGTTTATTAAATTTAGCCCTTTAAATACTTAAAACTTTTTTTCACCAAAATTAAACCACAAAAAAACTCTCTCAGCTAACACATGGACACAAAAAAAAAACATTTTAGTGTCTTTGGTATGTAAGATAACAAAGGGGTCTTTATTATAGATACACTATGTTAATATACTTTTAATTTACCTTGTGAACTAATTTCTCCCAGTTGCAATAGCTGTGTGAGACTAGTTCATCTGCAGCAATCTGGAGCTCGTTGTCATAAAATAGTTCATTGGGGATCTTTAGAATGTTGGGGTGAGATCTATTTAAAAAAAAAAATATATATATATATATATATAATGAATATCCCAGTTTCCATTTCCAAACTGTAAAACAAAGATAAAAATCAGAAATTTGGTGTTGCAAGTTTATCTTTAGTCAGTTTTTTTCAGAACTATACAAGTGGATTAAATAAGTTATAGTAAGGCTACAATATCTAAAAATTACATCCCACCATTTAAAGACAAGATATATTTGTTAATGTTATTATAGCTATTTCATGAATCTCTTGGTCTCCCCCGATTAGATCAGCTAAGTAGTCTTGGGCAAAATTTTCAAAGGTTTAAAACTATTTTTGAGACTTTTTTGCCCGTTTCTCACAGCAATAATGGGTGAAAATGGGGCAAAAAGGTCAAAAACATAACTTTTGACCAATTGTAGCAAAAAATGTAGTTTTAAATGTAGTTGCCTACAGCTATATCTGCCAAATACTTTTCTGAGAAGTATTAACCAGGACTTGACTCATTTTCCTGACCAGCTTTTTAGAACAGTTGTGCCCACTTTATTACATTTTCTAAAACCCAAAATTGCATTTAACTCATCTACAGATATTGCAACTCTGATGTAGTACAGTGATTTTATCTCCTAGGCCAGTGGTCGGCAAAGTGCGGCTTGCGAGCCACATGCGGCTCTTTAGCCGTCTTGTTGTGGCTCGGAGCGCACTGCCGAAGCCACGCAGAAGCCCTGCCCACGACCGCCGACGCCTCTTCTGATTGGATGTCGGTGGTCATGGGGTCGGGAGAGGGCACACCTCCCTCCTCCGGCGGCGGCTCAGAAGATAGTTATCGACGCTGGAGGAGGGAGTGAAATGGCTCCCTCCCAAAACAAGTTTGCCGACCCCTGTCCTAGGCTAATAAATATCGATACATTTTCTTGATCGTTATTAAAAGCATTTCGTATTAGAAATATAATTATTACTATGTTTCACTGATAGTTTGGCTTAAATCTTAACATTGTTAGAGAGTTGGGCATATTAGACCCATATGTTTCAGCAGAAATTTTGAATGCATGTACGAAAAGGGCCATGTTTTATAGTGTAAAGTCTTCATAAAGCATGCCCACCTTATAAGGCAATTTCATGAAGAAAATGCAACCAATATTAGACTGTCTTTCCCTCAAGAATAGTTGCGATTGGCTTTCCCCTCACCACTGGTCTTTAATTGCCAGAATAAACAGATGGAGCCTGCTCACATGTACCCAAAACAATGCTTCCTTTCCTTTAAATGTAGTATTTTATCTCTCAAAGTTCCCCAAGATATGTTCTTCAACAACCATATGAATTTAGCATTAATGAAAGGACTATAAAATTGGAGGGTGAAGACACAGCATTAGGAAAATTTGCATAGCGGAAAAAAAGTATTGTTTTTATTGTTTGATAATTTGCAGTGTGCTTAGGTAACCAGATCTTTGACTGCTCATAAATTAATCCCATTGATGAGCAACTTTTCCTACAGGGAGCTGAATGATCACATGGGCAGGTGTTCTGCTATAGGCATAAAACCATCACTAAACAAAGAAAGAGACCTGTAGTTCTGGAGTAATTTTGTGACATATTTTGGGTCATAGCGATCATTCACTTTTCTGTAGAGATCATTCTGTGTCATCAGCCTTTCCAGCAAGGAGATGCCTTCAAAAAAAAAAAAAATTTTTGTACAGATACAATAATATGATAATATGGTAATATTACCAAGAATTAAACAAAATTGGATTAGGAAAGACTATGAAATGGCAAGAAAAAAGAATAAGCAAAAGCCTGGTTAAAAAGAATATGAACCGATTTATTCCAAACCTAAATCATGTTTTATGGCCAGAGGAGATCTTAATATTGGTCCTAGCTGTTTGGGGTCACCAGCAAGAACTAGCTGTCCTCCATTCACATTGTTTTCATCATCCATGACATCAAGAATTCCTGCAAGGAAGATACAGCAGTTGTAGCAATAAGTATATATGCTTCAGCATTAAGCAGTGTTAAAAAATAAATAAATCTCCTTTCCCTATGCCAAAGACTTTACTGTTTTGTATTCGGCCACCCTCAAAGAATTATCAAGTTAAACACAAAGACTTTCCTTATGTACTACAGTAATGCATATTGTAAGCAGGTCTTTGGGAGACTTACGGATGGAGTGTATGTGCCGTTTAGACTCCAGTCAACTCTGGCATAAAACCCTGGGAAAAGTGGAGACTGACAGGGTTAAACTGTCAGTAGTTTTCTTTAACTGGAGTTTGGGCCCAGGGTTTAGCAGTGGCTGAAGTGGCTGAAGAGTTTGGGTGGGAAGGCCACTCCTACACTCCATCTCAGGTTTTTCTAAT
>WMED01021132.1:0-11985 GCA_019650415.1 Pipa parva
CCACACACAGTCCCACCCCGCAGCCACACACAGTCCCCTCCAGCCACACAGTTTACAGTATTGGGTAAAATTGAGTTGACTATATTATAGTTCGGCCCTCTAAAACCATCCTAATTTCTCATGCGGCCCCTTGGGAAAATTAATTGCCCACCCCTGGTCTAGGGTTTCCAGTGGTTGCAATTGTGACTGGGCTCAAAACAAAATAACTTCTTCTATTTCTGTTCTTGATGTTGTCCAGTGCTAATTCAGCAAAATATGCAGATGTACCTTTTGTTTCTGGAAGGGCTTATAACAATGATTTTATTAAACATTAGTTCATATGTTAAAATGGTGTAATATCATGCAGTGATTAAATCCATACATTTTTTTTTCAATTTTGACAACATAGAATTAATCATTGATGACCTTTTCAGGCTCTAAATGCCCTATTCTTCCTCTACCTAGGTCAACCATTTTGCAACAGCAACAGATTACTAGACCTGGTAAACCAGAACTAGGCACAGTAGCTCTTCCTGCTATAATACGCTCCGGATCCAGTGGACCAGAGACTTTTAATGTAGGCAGCATGCCTTCTGCCCAGCAGCAGCTCACCACAGGCCAGATGCATAGAGGACACATGCCACCATTGGTGAGATGCTTTATTTTGAATGTTCAAAAGAAAGTTCTAGGGTGTTAACCCCAGTGGGCCGCTTCCCCACCAAGCATCCCTTCTTACTTGTGAAGCCATGGTGTCTCCAAGATAGATCATTTCCCTAATGGCTATGAGAGGGAATTTTCACTCCCCGCTTGCTGCACTTCCTTTCATACCACCCTCTAGATCACATGACCTCTGACTCATCTGCCACTGTCCACTGAGATATTCCAAACCTCTTTTCTGAAATCACTGTATGCTGTAACTTTCCCTTTTCTGTATTTAGCATTCCATCTCTAGGTGGCAGCAATATATCTCATTACACTGCAACCATTTTATTGCTACATCACAATTTCATTAATATACAAGTCCTCACAATGAGTAATTATTGGACACCTACCATGTCCCATTACCATTTTACCAAACATTTATGGCTCACTCTTAGTGTAGAATTTGACAGTGTTGGCTCCTTTCTCTTTGTAGAACTGCTTTAATGATAGGTTTTTACGTTGCTGTGCTTTTGTGCGTGAATTGTTCATTGACTTGGCCAGCCTATAATTTTAATGGTGTTGCTCCTCTCTTTGTGTATTTATGCTTGCTATTGCATTTTTAGATCATTGTTTTGCTGATTCAGCTAAAAAGGCAGGTGACTGGAACAAAGTGTAAAATACACTGTCCAGTGGCAGCAAACCATCCTCACACCATCACACTTCCATGGTTATTTTTGACTATTAGTGTGATGTTTTTACAGAGGAATTGTGTATTTGCTTTTCACCAGTAAGCTTTGTATTGACCAGAAAGTGCCACTTTTTACTCATCTGTTTATAGAACATTTTGCACAAATTACTGGGGTTTATTCATGTATTTATTGCGTTTTCCACATTTGAAAAAAAAATGTTAGGGCAATAATAGTTTCTGTCTTGCTGCTCCAATAAATCACATTTTTACCAGTCTAGTTCTTACTATGGAGTCATGAACACAGACCTAAGCTAAGGAGGTTCTTTGGAGTGTCTTGTGGCTTCCTGAATAAGTCACTGCATTTTTTTGAGCAACTGTGGCAGAGTGGATATGTCTAGTGTTCCAGATCTTCATTTGAGGATAAATGCTTTGACTGTGATTCATAGGAGTCATGGAGCTTTTGAGATTCCTTCTTTAACTTTTGCCAGACTAATATGTTTCATCAACCTTTCTTTGCTGTTGCTCTGTACTCTGGTGTACAGCCACAAGTGCTAGTGTGGCCTCAATTTTAGATGCAGATGGGCTGGCTGCAATGTGGCCAGACATTATTCAGTTGGCTGACTCTAATTTTTAATCAAATTGGGGAACCAATCCAGCAAAGGTTTGATGAACTGGACGGAGGATGGGCGGGGCAATGCGTGCTGCAATGCGTGCAATGGTGACTTGGAAATGGTGTTAGTAGCTCTATCCAACAGTAAAATATGTGTGGGAGTACTCACATCCAGTGAAAATCTTCCGTGTGCTCCTCGGGAATGAAGACGTCTCAGGCTTTGGTATAAATTGCAGCTTGAAAAGAAAATTCCCAGGCACCTCCAGAGTGAATAAGATGAGCTTTTATTGTTTAACTGTTAAAACAACATAAGGCCATGTTCTTACGCGTTTCGTACTTTGTACAATGGTGACTCCTGAACTAAAGCACAGTTACTTTATCATGAGGGAGACCTTAGCATTGCATATCTTTGTTCCATAAAATAACAATTCAGGAACCAGCATTTATTTGCTTGTTAGTTTTGTAGCCTAAACAAGCTATTTGTTTCATTTTTGGAAGCACAGTTTGAATATTGAGTATTGGCATTTTTAAACTTTGATCTTACTGTTCTTATAAGGAAGGAAGGAAGAAAGTAGATGAGAGGCTTTTGAAAGCAACTATAAATTACAAACCACTGCAAAGATGTAAAAAAAGGGTATATTCACAAATAACCATGCAGGATTAAACTTTTAAAAAAATGCATTAATAAAAATTAGTCTGTTTTTATTCAGATGTAGCGATAAACAGGAAAATATCCAGCACTCCAATTGAAGTTAAAAATATCTTCTTTATTTGTACATAAATTAAAACCAAGGATAATAAAAGAGACAGCACCTTACGCGTTTCGCGCTTGTGGGCGCTTAGTCATAGTGTGAAACATCTCAGGGTACAGACATATACTGTATAGTATAAATAACGGGCAGACTTCCAGCAAACCCAGACCCTGTATGCAGTAAAATATGCCGTTGCCGTCCCTGTAACATCCGGATCGTGCTGCAATTTAATGATAGTGATAATTTGAAGTGATAAAAGTAATAAGATCGACATTGGGAGAAACTTTGAAGCATCGGCACTACTCAGATGTAGTCTAATAATTACATTTTGATTAAAGACCAGAAACTATTTAGTGTAATCCCACTTTATATTTGTGGGTATATAGCAGGGATGACGTCACTCACCAGCTCCTTCCCCCAAAGTTCAGGTGCTGATGAGTGATGTTATCGCACCTGCGTTGGGGGAGGAACGCACCCCAGTGAGCAAGCAGTCTTTCAGTGTATGCTGCAGATCCAACCTGAAAACAGTCAGGTCAGGTCCATGGCCTGCACTGCAAGACCACTTGCTCTTTGGGTGAATCAGGAATAACAGTGGTGGCGACGGCGCGCATGCCCTCTCTGGCACGCGTGCCATAGTTTCGCCAGTGCTAGTGTATAGTAATGCTAGAAATCAGACAACCCATTAGAACTGACATAGTTAAAAGTTTGTAAAAATCTCATCTTTGAAGTTGCATTTTTTTGATTGAGATTTTTTTGTGTTTATTTTTCCTCTTTGCTGTTTTCAGACAAACTTTAACCTTTTCAAAAGTGAGGGTTTATGTACTTAACATAAAAAAGGTACTCAACTTTAGAGATAATATTTTATGATTAAGAATGACTGATATGGTAATCAAAATGGTAATTTTCTTTTTCTGGTGTAACTGGTCCTTTACATTTACCAGTGCAATCAGCACTTACATACTATGGTTGAAATTTATTAAACTCGGAAAAGCTCATTTTCTCTTTTACGAGTTTAATCGGGTGAACACCCGGAAGTTTCTAGCGGTAAGTATTGCGAGATTTGTTTCGATTGATACTTACCGAGAGAAACTTTTTCCATTGAATATATCCATGCAAAGGGTAGCCATATTTTCCATTAGGCCCGAAATGGGATTTTCCAAGTTTAATAAATTTCTATTTTATAAATAAAATAGAATCTAGCAGCATACAGACAAAAAATTTTTCAATTCTCTATCCCACTCTACAAGCAGAGAATAGTAGAACAAAAGAGTAAAAAGCCCAATAAACCAATAATTCCATTTTAAAATTCACTATGAACCATATTTCAAATATAATCTCTAACGTATTGGTGCTAAAGGCAGAAACATGTTAATTTACCTTTGAAAGATCTTTTGTGTGATGATATGTCATCTGTATTTATCTATCAAAATTTTCAGCTTTTTTTCTGAGGTTACATACAGTATATAAACAGAGTTAGAAAGCTAGCTTAGTAAGAATTTATAGATACATCCCCCAGCCCCCCTTAACGGGGAACTAGAATCAGATTACGTCTTTATATATGCAGTACTATACCCTAGTGAAAAGTGTTTCTCTCTAGCAGATGTGTAATAAATCATCCTGCTTCAGATGAAACAGCACAGGAAAACTCCCTCACCAGGAAATGTCTGTGATGTGTACCAGCCAGTTTTAC
Source organism: Pipa parva (assembly GCA_019650415.1). Classification (NCBI taxonomy): domain Eukaryota; kingdom Metazoa; phylum Chordata; class Amphibia; order Anura; family Pipidae; genus Pipa; species Pipa parva. The sequence continues at coordinate 4,362 of WMED01021132.1, forward strand.
ATGAAAGGGTACCCTCCCCCGGACATTTTTGCCTAATGTGTAATGTAATGCCTGGGCACAAGTTAATATCCTGCATTCCAGGAATGTAAACAAAGCATGGCTAATGAGACCAAAAGGTCAGCACAATGCTTAACTAATAGCTGTCAGGCAGACTTTTTTTCTCTTGTGTAGCAGTTATACAACACATTTCCTGGTGTGGGAGTTTATCAGTGCTCTGTAATAAATCAACCAGCTTCAGATGAAACATCTACTGGAGAGTAACTCTTCTTACTAAAGCAGCGGTTCTCAACCTTTTTGAGACCGCGACCCCCTCTGACGTCACCGCGCCACACGTGATGACGTTTTGGCCGAAAAGTCGTCACGTACGCGCGTCATGTGGTGACGTTTACGGCCGACGTCACCCCTGCAGGAACCCTTATAAGAAGGGTTCCTGCGGGTGCTTCCGGGTGTTGGCGCAGTTCTCTACCCCAGTGGGATGGCCTCGCGACCCCCAGGTTGAGAACCACTGTACTAAAGTATAGTACTGCATATGTGAAGGTGTAATCTGACTATAGTTCTTCTTTAAAGCCAATACCAAGAAGAAATATAAAATTAGTCAGTGCTAAGGGTTGAAGCAATAAACTTGCTATCTTTTTTAGCAGCCAGAACTACATATCACTCTTGACTATAATCCCTTCTGCATTTAACATTACTCACATTTTGGAAACCAAGGAATGTGTTTCTTTTGAGACAAGAAGAAAAAGTAGGTTAGCAGCCAAATGATTCTTCTAATTAGCAGTGACATCTAGCCTCAGGTTGTTGGAAATAGATTAATTGAGAAGATAAGTGCAACAAAGCAGCTAACAAGGAATATACTTGTAAAAAATGATTCACAGTTTTGTATAAATGGTTTAAAGGCACAGTCCAGCCTCAAACATTTTTTTACCTATCACTGTTAAATTCTTTTGCAATATATTTTATTTTCAGTTCATAAGAACTTTCTATTAGAAGTTTACTCTCTCTGTCACCTATTTTCTTTTCAGCAGTTCAGTTTGGAATCTTAAACCAAGGCATTTAATGAAAGGTTTAAATTGGCACTATAGTGCCGATATAACTGCAAACATACATGTAAAACTCCTTTAAACTAAGCCAATTGCTGACACAAATAGTTAAAAAAAAAAAAAAAGTTTAGTGAAGAAATAGCATTTGCTGTTTTCCTGAGAGCTGACATTTTGTCCTCCCCCACCCAAGTTGGGCAACACAAGAAGAAAAAGTTGCCTAACTGCTATTGGTTAAGCAGTGTGCTGACCTTTTGGCCTCATTGTTTACATTAGAAATGCAGGAGATTACAGACAATAAGCTAACTTGTGCGCAAGCAGTAAGTAGGGCAAAAATATCAGGTGGAGTGTACACTTTCATGGAAAACTGGACAGTATTTGCCACACACACATTTCCTGGTGCTTTAGATTAAACATCTACGGGGGAGAAACGCTTCTCACTAAGGTATGGTAATACATATCAAAAGAAGTAATCTGACTATAGTTCACCTTTTAAAAATTCTGAGCAACCAATCAGAATTATGAAGGTATGCATCCTCAGAGTTATCACCCACTTACTTATTTCTGATTGTTTTTTCTAGAATTTTCAAGCATGGAGATCAAGTCAGTGGCATGAGATTCCATGCTGATAAGCTGAAGGGTTAGTAGGTGAGAGAGGAGGGGCTGTGTAAGAAAGTGGCTGTAAATGCAAAATACAACCAAAATAATTTATTTTACAGTGACAATTACATGTAAAAAACTGATGGAGGCTGGACTATGTCTTTAAAGCTGAACAAAGGTTTGAGGGTGAAAGCAAACAATGTGTGTTATAAATTATTTTCCAGATATGGAAGTTTCTGGACAGAAATCAGTATGGTGAAGTGAGACTTCTACATGTTACATAAAAGTGCAGGGAAAGGGACTTTTTTTTGAGAACCTAGGGAGTGATCTGATGGGTTTTACAATAGAGAGAGTAAAGCCAGGGCCACAGTGTTTTTTTTTGTAGTTGAGCTTCTTTAATTGGGCTCATTATTTTCTATGGTGCAAAAAAATATACCCAGTGTACATTATCCCAAAGGATACAATCTATACTACTTTTTCAGCGGGGCCACAAAACAGCCAGTGTAGCACTAGATTAAGAGCCTCAGGAACAAGAGAGTGAGAACACACAGAGAGGGATTGTTAAGGGCAAGCCTGCCTTTTCTTTCCCGAGTTGGGTGGGTGGGGATAAATGATGATTGACATTATAGCTTCTCAAATCAGATCCCTGCTGAATCTGGGATCTGATTGGAGGAGCTATAATGGCAATCATCATTTAGCCCTGCCCACCCGACACTCGGGAAAGAAAAAGCAGACTGACAGGGAAGATGACAGAGAGAAACTCTGTATAAAGGTACTTTTTAAAAAAATACTTATATATTTTCAAAAATGTTCATTTCGTTAGTATAAATTTAAAATTAGTATTAGTTTTGAGGTGACAGATGCACAAGAGGCAAGCACTACTGATCCCAAAATCGTTTTTACATTTTAATGTTTAAGTTGGCAATTTTTATGTGTACATGTCAGATATGTTTTTACTGAAACTTTTCATACCCTTTAATAATCATTAAAAAAAATTACATGTTCTGTTCATTTTTAAACCATTCTAGGAACCCAGCAACTCTGTTTTTATGTATTTGTGTCTTTTTAAACTGACTGTGTAGTTTCTGAGTTTTTCTATACATTTTGACCTACAGGTAGCATACTTCTCTTCCTAACAATATACATTCTATCCCACATACAGACTTCTGCCCAGCAGGCTCTGATGGGCACCATTAACACCAGCATGCATGCAGTGCAACAGGCTCATAGTGACCTAAGTCATGTAGACAACCTGCCACCTCTGGGACATGACATGGTAAGTCCTTTTTTTAAGCAGGTCGTCTTGGCATTGTAAGCAATTGGGTAAGTGAAATCATTGTCAAGAAATACCAATATTCCCAGGGCCCAAAGAAATATTCTTTTAATTTTATTTCAGGCATCACGTGTTTGGATACAGAATAAAGTAGATGAGTCAAAACATGAAATCCACTCACAGGTGGATGCTATAACAGCAGGGACAGCATCCGTAGTAAACCTTACTGCAGGTATGGGACTCTATATTATAGGTGATCCTTGTCAGCTCTTATTTAGTATTCCTTTATGTTTATATGTACAGTTATCAAAATTTCTCCACCCACTTTTGGACTGTTTAACAGTTATCCAGATTTGGTATTTTCCTGCATCTTCTCAAACAATTTTTAACATGCTAGTGACCACAAACTATTGGTTTACATTGTGAATTAAAAAATAAAACTAATAATATGTTTGCAGTCAAAGGCATTACATAAAATCGTAGTTTAATTAGGCAAAAAAGGCATGAGTCCATCCATTTGAACTATTTCAGTAAACTCACATGACTACATCTTATTTCCATAAAAAATTAAATGGTTATGGCACATTAACCATTTATTATCCAAGAGCTAGCCAAGACAGGTTCCAGCCAACCCAAAATTTATATCCAATACAAAAGAAGTCCAGGCTGCTCACCATGATGGTTCAAGGGGAACACCCCATTCTTTCTATACTCTCCCTTCTCTTATTGCAGTTAACTCCTTTCTATAACTACAGTCCCTGGTGTAAATAGATCATGGGATCTTCATGTTGAGCCTTTTTACTTTTATACATAGTTTTTAGTTTTCTTTTTATATAAACTAAATAAACCCAATTATAATATTTCTGCATGTCATATTCTACCCAATCCATTTATTTTTTTAGTTGTCTGCCTTTGAAGCCATTTTGATATATATGCCCCTTTTTATGAACCACATGATTTTATTTGCCTTGGTAGCAGCTTCTTGACACTGGTATTTACAGTTAAGTTTAAGGTCAAGGACAATTTCTAAATCTTTTTCCATGTCTGTGGAAAGAAACAAATCAGTGTTTTTTCCCATATAGTAAATATTGTTGGCATGCACTTTTTCGTTCCTATTTTCATAACCCTACATTTATCAACGTTAAACCTCATTTTTCACTTCACTGCCAAAGCCTTTAACTTATACAGACATGGGACCAGTACTGACCCATGTGGTATCCCGTTATGTGTGATTGTGGATGAAAACTCTGTAAAAACATTCTTTTTTTTATTGTTTTGTAGGTGATCCAACCGAGACTGATTACACTGCTGTAGGCTGTGCCATAACTACTATTTCTTCTAACTTAACTGAGATGTCCAAAGGTGTAAAACTACTAGCAGCTCTCATGGAAGATGAGGTTGGCAGCGGGGAGAGGTTGCTGGGTGCAGCACGGACACTTGCTGGAGCTGTGTCTGACCTGCTTACAGCAGTCCAGCCATCCTCTGGAGAGGTAAGGAAACTGCAAAGTGTGAAGCAGAAATAAAGAATGTTTTTAATGCAGGTGGAAGAGAAGAGCAGTAATGTTTGTTAGAATGTTGCATTATGTAACAACATGTAAAAAGATTCCGTACCCCATATTCCAGATTTTTTAGCATTATGGTGGGTTTGTTTAGTTTGTAAGGGTGCAACATGATTTCTTATGACTCCCCCTGACCATTACATTAGGGCTTCCTTTTATCTTTTCCTGTGTCAGGCAAGCATTAATAGGAAGAAACCTTGAAGCCAGACCAAGGAGCTAGTGGGATTTGCTGGCACTCATTTGCCTTGCTCATTTGATGACTAGTTTGATGTCTGATGCCAGATTTAGAGTCAAAGTTAAGACCACTCACTATTTCTCATATCACTAGTTATGTATCCCAAACCCTCTAATAAAATTTGGATATTGGGCTTGTACTGAATTTCTAGACCTTAACCTCAAGTACTTTTAAACCCAAAATCTCCCACTTTTTAAAGCTTAAACAGAATTCTGCTCCACTCTGTGAAGGCATTATTAATAAGAGCATATAACAATCATATTAACTGAACTAATGTTAAAAAAATGTACCTATGTGCTAATATACACTAATAGGTTTTTATTTGAGTAAGCCAATATATTCAGGACCCTTTTGTTAAAAAACAAAACAAAAACTCTTTTGCAACTCTACATAAAGAATGGAAACCCACTCAAAACAATGCAGTTAAGAAATATGCTTGATATCATAAGGACTTACCGTATATACTCATGTATAAGACATCTTTGTGTATAAGACGCACCCCTTCTCTGAACCCCAAAAACTCCCCTTTCAGTGAAATCCGCATATAAGATGCATATACATATACAGGAATAACAATTACCATACTGGCTTAATTTGAAACAAGCAACAGAATTAAAACATGTAGAAATCATCAAAATACATACAATGCATCACTCAAAATCCATCTGTAGGCCTTGTTGCAACTGAACTGAACTGACAAGCTGTCAGTTGTTCTTGCACATACTGTAGTTACTTTTCAAGCCTTGCGGAACCCCATAATCACTATCTGAATGTAAAGAAAAATGGCTATAGTAATTGCCATTAATACTCTTTTTTTGTTTGTTACCAAACTGAACATGATTTTTACTGTTCCTATATATTGTTTTGCCTGTTGGGTTTACTGGAAAACCTACATTGTTACACAGCCTATCTTTGCATAAAACTACAATGTAGTCAGTGTTAGTAAAGATATAATCTTACTCAAGACATATGTGTCCATTAGGCCAAAAACTCAGTTGCTTTTGGCCTGAGTTTTGTTGAACCAGCCCTGCCAATTAGAAAGTATTGCTACATCAGGTGGCCCTGAAGTAATCTGAAAAAAAAATGTCCTTTATTAAAAACTTAGTGTGCATTTATCCCTCCTGTCCACTGAAACAGACTCAGAGTAACTTGATGTTTTGCATTCTCTGTAGTTTTGAAGGAATATGAACTTACAAATGTGTTTTTTTTTTATAGAATCATACAAGATTATGAGGTTGTACTTGGCTCATACTACATATGTGTATTTCTACCTTCTATGTTTTTTACTTTTTTGTTCTCTTTCTTTGGTTTTCAGCCAAGACAGACAGTTCTTACAGCAGCTGGTAGCATTGGTCAAGCCAGTGGAGAGTTATTGCGTCAGATTGGTGAGAGTGAAGCTGATGAACGGTTCCAGGTAACCGGGGAAAAGGGACAATACCACAAACACGCAAACATGAAATGTGATTTAATTTTTAGCTCAGCCACTAAAATATTGTTGTTCTATTTCCCTAGGACATCTTGATGAACTTGGCAAAAGCTGTAGCCAATGCAGCTGCCATGTTAGTTTTAAAGGCCAAAAATGTGGCTCAAGTTACAGAGGACAATGTTCTACAAAATAGGGTTATTGCTGCTGCCACACAATGTGCACTTTCCACCTCTCAACTTGTTGCCTGTGCAAAGGTAAGTAGACTGCCTTGCATGCTGTTTTATTTTTTTGGAGGGGGGGGGATTTCTACCAGAATTTAGACGTTTTGCCCAAACGTCACCACATGACGCGGATATGTGATGACGTTTCGCCCAAACGTCACCACGTGACGCTCGTACGTGATGACGTTCGGGCGAAATGTCACCACGTGACGTCACAGCTGGGGGTCACGGTTCTCAAAAGGTTGAGAACCGCTGACTTAAATGTATGTGCTGCAGTAATACCATATTTCGGAAATTGTGTAGTATATTGCCTACATTTCCAATGATGCATTGTAAGGTATTTAGTTATAAGATAGAATCAGATGTGGACAGGAACCTTAGTTAACTTCTCCTTTTGTTATTTTTTTCACAAAAAATTATTTGCAGCCCAGTAATAATGTTTCAAAATATGCATGACTTCAAATCGCATTATCCCCTGTGGCTTATTTACTCAATGGAAGGGTACCATGGCAGTTTGAGGGATGAAATTAATAGAAGTGAGAAGATGATGCATCAAAATGTTTCATAATGATGTTTTTAAACAGTAAAGGGGTGTGATGGTTGCTTTAGGTTATAATCGTCTAGTTCTGATGTCAGAACTAGCTGAATATAAGGTTATAGTTTGGTTATAATTTACAGGAAGTTCCATGAACTTCCTGTGTGTACTTTGTACATATTTATCATAATGGTATGCAGTGAACCCAGGAAGTTAGAGAACCCCTTTAATTTGGAAAAAAACTCCCTTTACCATCACAAGGTACCACTCCAATAATCATACACTGTAACAGAACTCACTACTGTATACTACCTTATTAGGTTTTTTCCCACACATTTAATGCCTTTTACTACCCCGTCTTAAAAAATATTGCTGACTATTATCTTTTTAAACAAAGTCCCATCCAAAACATTAATTCATTTACCAAAAATCTCATATTTAATTATTGCAACCTCCTCTTTCTTAACCTTCAGCTATCATTTTTTCAATCTACACCTAGTTAAAAATGCTTCTGCTAAACTCATCTTCTCCCAGTGATCGATTTCTGCTGCACGGTGTCCCAGTGTCTTGTCCTCAATTTAATCATATTTTTATATAGTGTGAGGCAATCTTAGTTTCATTCCTATTATACGGCTGCAATAATTTGCTATCACAAAAATGTAAACATACCCTGACATTGCAGAAAAAAATGTTGGCTCAGTATCAAAGTAAGCATGAACGGAGAAAACAGTTGTTTTT
>WMED01021133.1:0-11985 GCA_019650415.1 Pipa parva
ACTGGCGCAGTCGCCCGAACTGTTCGCACTACTTCGGACAATGGTGAATTCTCCCCCAAGGGGGTTATTGGCTAAAGTCCGAATTTTTGCATAAAGGTGTGAATTTGCCAGCTAAAGACAGTTGCAATAGTCTGCTACTGTCGCAGCTGTGTCTTTATTATGGGAATATTGTCGCAGTAACAACTTTAAAATTGTTGTGGTCGCAACTTTACAATGGAAAAATAGTCGCAGTTGTGGATTTGCTATGAGAATCCACTGCTAAAAGACCAAGGGGGTTATTGGCTAAAGTCCGAATTGTTGCATAAAGGTGTGAATTTGATAGCTAAAGGCAGTTGCAATAGACTGCTACCGTCGCAGTCGTGTTTTTATTATGGGAATATTGTTGCAGTCACAACTTTAAAATTGTTGTGGTCACAACTAAACAATGGGAAAATTGTCGCAGTCGTGGATTTGCTATGGGAATCTACTGTTTGAGAATCTAACAGTCAAATGACGCCACATAGTTTTACCTCACAGTGCTGGACCAGTAAAGGGAAAATACAAAATCTAAAGTAAGCCCTAGGATTGTGAACCTACATATACTACTCCAGACTTTGTCAACTGAGAAGAAATTAGAGAATATATTCTACAGCCTGTACTATTCTGAAATGTGATGTTTAAATATTATTTCGCCTAGACCAGCATTTCTCAAACTTATTTTTCCGTGGCCCGGTTATTTTTGTGCTTATCCTTCGTGACCCACTAATTTTTTTTGCATACCCTGGTGTGTGTACAAGAAAACATCCAGTCACTACTAATGAGGATTGCCGGACGCATTTCGATCCAAGCAGGAGCTTCCTCTCGCGGCAAGTGAACAGTCCTGTCTGCCACATGTGTTTTTAAGGCGTACAATGCGTGTTGCGTCATGAAGTAGCCGCCTCATGAGCGGTGCCATGTGCGAAGTCCATTACTAGTTTTCAGTCATGAAAACCCATACGCGCTCTCGTGACCCGGCACTGGGTCGCGACCCACCATTTGGGAAACGCTGGCCTAGACTATTGTCATGACAATTTTCCACTTCTGCCGATATATACTGAAGGCTTACTTCAGTTAAATACATTAATAAGAGGGGAAGAGAAGCACAGAAGAAGAGTATATTGCACCAAAATGTAGAGTTGGTTTATAGAGGGTCCCAATAAAAATAGCCTCTGACTACTGAAAATGGTTAGATCATTAGCTCTTTTGTTTTGATCTGCTCTAGAAGAACTTATCCAGGAAGGATAAGGGTTAAGACATGTGGTGAACTAGCATCTTTGTGGTGGTAGGCTAGTGATTGTCAAGATCAGATTCTAAGGGATTGTTTATGGAGGTTTAGTAACCCATAGCAACTAACCAGGGATTGCTTTTCATTCTAGCTCCTGTGTATAATATTTGCTAATTAGGTATGGGTTACTCAACCTTAAAACGATTGCACCTGTTAATAAATCCCCCTGAATGTTTTAGGATTGTGAAGTTTCAGTTTTAAGCAGGTCCAGGCAGCATGTATGTATGCCCAATGTTTAGCAATACCTGAGGGAATGATAGAGTTGAGAACAAAATTGTCCACTCAGTTTCATGAAATTTTAATTGCTGTACTCTGTAAAAGTAAAGTCCTGTTTTTATACCCTTGGTAAACGATTGTATCTTCTGAGATGGCGTGTGACTATTAGTGTTAACCTAAAAGTCTGTTATACAGTCACATAGCTATCCTCCCCTGAGCCGTGTGCGAGATTGGCACCATCCCTCATACAATGCTGCTCCCTTAGTTTGATTAAAAAAAAAAAAACTTAACAGGATCCAGGATGGGGCTGGGAGCAGATGCTGAGGCTGCAGAAGGATGACAGACAGTCCTGGCACGGCAATTAGGCCTCCTATGCACCTATTATTATAAATAGTATGTAATGCTCCTCCGATATAGTGATGGACTACCCTTGTGTTTCCCCGTCAGGATCTAAATCCTTATTTACCATTTAGCCAAGACCTATTTAGGGATAACTGAGCATAGACATCAAGGGGCGGAATTTATTAAAATCGGTAAATTACCGATATCGCGATATCGAAATTTTACAGATATCACGAAATCAATGGTTTGGCCGAAATTCGATATTGCGATATCGATGCTATCGCTTTTAATAAATTTCGAACATGTTATTACTTGCTTAATAACATTGACATTATCAGAATATCCAACAGTTGCTTTTTTCCCAGTGCAGTTTCAAAAAGAATGTATTTTCAGCACAGTTGCCAAGAAAACAAAGACCTAATTAGATGTTTGGAGGCTTAAGCTAACCTTCTTCTGGGAAATTTTCATTATAACTACAAAGGTGAAATGCTAAAGTAATCATCTTGCACCTATAAGTACCTATGGGGGTACTTAGCAATTCCATCTTAATACTACATTTAGTAATCAAATACTGACTGGGAATGTAATAATATTTGTTCCATTGTTCTTTAAGGGGGCACTACGGGGTGTAATTAATAAATTAAAATTCATTAATTTAAGTTAATTTATACGGTGTTATTGATGTTTGTATCTGGAACGTATTATATACATTGTAATAAAGATCTTTAATAAGGCTTTACTGCAACACTTCAGTTTCCCAATTTATCATCAAGTGTACTAACTACTATTAAACGACTTTTTAATTGTATGTACCGTATTTATTTATATAGCGCTGATATATTACGCAGTGTTTTACAGAGATTCATCATTCACTTCAGTCCCTGCCCCATGGAGTTTACAATCTAGTTTCCCTATTCAGTCACATACATAGACACAAAGATGTATGTTTTTGGATTGTGGGAGGAAACTCACGCAAGTACAGGAAGAACATACAAACTCCATGCACATGAAGTCCAGGGTGGAATTGAACCCATAACCCAGTGCTGCAAGGCAGCAGTGATAACCACTGCCCATTTAAATCACAATAGGAATTGATAATTGTACAATCACTATAAACATTCGTTTTATCTAACCATTTACAACTATGTCAATATATATATATATATATATATATATATATATAAAACAAACAATAATAATGGGGATTTAGTGTCCCTTTAAAATATAAAAAGTTCCATATGATCATTCTTGCTGAATAAAGCAAGGGCATTCCCATATTCAACAACTGTTCATGCAAGGTTTAAAATCAAAACGATTATTATCAAACAGTCGTCACCACAAATTTCCTTAGGACCGCCTACATTTGTCACACACTCTCCCATAAGCCCCGTCCTTTATGTCACTTGAACCAAATACTCAAATATAGGAATCTGGTCTAATCTGTGTATTGCAGTCTTACTACTATGTATTTAATTCAACAGCCATTACATGTTTAGGCATATTAGTGACCCTTTTCTAAATGTGCAATACAGGAAGCAAAGTGAACATTTTAAACCCTATGTAAACCTGCCCCCACTTGTAGTCAACCAATCAGTGACCATAGTTATAGTTATGGACTGTCTCCTTCTGTTTATTGTCTCCTTAATTGTTAAGTCCATATTCAGTCCAGTGATTTCTTAGAAATGTCTTATTGACCTATCATCGTAAATTGCCTCCCCTACTCCATTGGGTCATTAGGTTAGGGTGAAGGGCATGGGATTCTAGAGACCCATAAAGAAATGGGGTCCTGATGCAGTTGCAGCAATGTTAGCCCAGTTATCTTTCACACTGCTGCATCACAAGGAATACAAGGTTTAATAGCTTTCTTCCTAGTAACATGGCTCGTTTTTTTTTTTGTTTTTTTTTACATTTTTAAACATGCTGTTTATAAAACTAACAAGCTCAAATACAAACCTTTTGCTTGCCTGTATTTGCTTCCAATTAATTTCTATGTATTATTGCTTAATCCAACAAAATGTGTACCTGCCATGGATTAGCAATGTTGGATTTAATTAGATTAATACACATCACAACTGCTCATCCCTAATATATTCATTGCCGTGCATTTGACAGATAACTCATTTATTGTGATACATATTTTACTAAAGACATTTTAAGCAATTTCAATGCATTGAGCCAGAACATTTTAAACATACAATAGATACAATAGTTACTAAAAGCAAGACTGACCAATATATTATTCATAGAGCTTACCTAAATATTTTATGTTAATAATGAAATAAAATGAGAAACAGCATATTCGTAAGAAAAAAACAAGACCTTGCAAAGTGGTTTCTGGGTAACAAGTGCATTAAGTGATATATAGTCAGCAAGAATTTATATGGTATACATCAACAAGAATATATATTCAAATTACATCATAAAAATATACAGAATACAAACTATGGAATAATGCAACAGGCAAGAATATTCCTGAAATGATCCAAATATGTCTAAAATACATTTTGACACTGAATGATATCTGTAATTGAATTTGCTTATAAATATACATTTTTATAAACTACATTTTGTAAGGTATTATTAAAATGTTCCTATTTAAAATGATAGCGCAATCCGTGCTGATCGGAATGTTTCGTTTACCTGCAGTTAATTGGACAGCTGCAAAGTTCCGTCAGATGTAGGCAAAGTCAGGGGTCAAAGATGAGGGGGTCACAAACTGTTACAAAATTAAAGGCAATATTGTCAATACTTTTCTCTGCTCTTATTACTATAAACCTATTCTCTTACAGAGCATAGCCTTCTTTGGGTCCTGTAATTTAAAAGAGATTTAGTGTAATCTATGCTGCTGCCAGGCTTTACAAATATTGTATACATGAAGATTAACTGAAAGCAAATCTATAAGGTCTCAAGCTAAGGATCTTTATTTACTTTCCTTTCTACTAAACCTCCTTAAGCAGTAAGACTGACTGTAGTGAAGAGGTTAGACAGATTAAGCTGCCCCAGGCATGCTCTTCCACAGCTAAGGAATTGCTGAGTTAGAGGAACAGACAGCAGAAGAACGAATCACTTGCATAGTTCAGGAAGCAACAGTTCAAGTTTTACAACTGCTCCTTATGTTACTGCTAAGTGAAACATCAGGTCTCTGTTTATAAGGCAGCAGTTAAAGTGCCATTATACTGGCTTAGTAAAGATTCAATTTTTTTTTTTCTTTTAATAGCAGCACCTAGACCGGCAGTACGTAACAATCTGTACAACAACCCTCATTTAGCACAATCTTTGATGTGCTTCTCAGGACCAAAAAAAGTATGCAAAAATATTATCAAGCGGTGCTTCATCAACACAAATTGATTATTAAGGGATAGCATGAAAAGTTTCAAGCTTCCCTGATCAGTTTACTAATAGGCATCATGATAATTAATCATGATGTGATTTGATATTAAGACTTTGCATCACTTTAGCTGCCCTTTTCTGGACATTTCCTGTTTTATTAATGCATAGTGATATATACTGTATGTCTCGTGACTGAACCACTGGTCCTCTCTTTACTATGGTCATATATAAGTCAACCACATCAAAGTATTTTCAATGAATTGCACCCCTCCAATATGTAACCAGGCTTAACCCTGGGCTTATTAGCTAGTAGCCTGGAGATTTAACACGGCTATTTCGGGAACCAGTGCACTGTAGTTTAAAATAGTGTTACACCGGCAATAAGCCTAAACTATCAGTGACATAGTTAAAGAGGTGCGTGTCCTCCACCTCAGGACAGGAACAAGCAGTTATTTACACCCAAAATTTATGGGATCACCAGGTGCAAAGTAACGAAACCCCTGTGGATGCATGTGGTTACTTCTATGGGCACACAGACTACAAATGAAAATGTCTTCTTTCTTTACTGGGCAAAAACTATTTCCATTTCTACCATTTTCTGAGAGATGCTCAGTTTAGAGATCATTCCATCCAGTGCATGAATTCCTAAAAAAATATTATAACATTAAAAATGTATGCAATGCTTCATGTCTACTCACTGCAAATTTTACAACAATTTAAGTATTTGTCACGTGTCAAAGGATGTGACTAAGTAAAAAATGGTGAAATTAGGGGCCAACGTGAGTGGTAAATAACTGGCAAACATGATCTGGAAATTGTCTGCCACTACAACGTAAGGGAAAACAATTGTTCATTTAGGCAACTATTCCCTGGCTTCAATATCAGTGAACAAAATGGTGACACTGTCCTTATCTTATAATAATTAATGTTTATTGCTAGCATGTTCTCAATAGCACAGAAAAAGATTATTATCAAGGTTATTGTGAAATTGTGTCTTTTAAACAGGTCCATGTGAAAATGACATCACTACGTTACAATACGTCTATTTATGAGGAATTTGCTACAATATACCACTGCTACTATTTACCCTAAGTACTACCCTTAGGAAGTGTTAAGCAACAATTTACTTCACGGCGGTGACAAAATATTTTCTTGTAAATATACACAATTGACTTCAACACTATGGTGAAATTGTCACATAGGGGGAGTTCACCATAGTGCGAAGTGAGGTCCGGATCCTTCGCCTCACTTCGCAGAGACTGTTATGCGCTCGCTGATGTCCTGAACGCGGACATCAGCGAATGCTTTAAAAGGATTCCAGTCTCGGCGACACCATTCGAGTCGCCTCGCCGAGACTGAAATCCCTTTAAAGCGTTCGCTGATGTCCGCGTTCAGGACATCAGCGAGCGCATAACAGTCTCTGCGAAGTGAGCCGAAGGATCCGGACCTCACTTCGCACTATGGTTAATTCCCCACATTGTGCGGTGAATTAACTTTCGCAAGTTCACAAAACACATTTTAATAATTGTACAGAATATCTCCCAGACAAGACAAACATGTTTTTTAAGAGCTTGAAGTGCTTAAACATATACATTTCATATTAAAAAGATTGGAAGTGATGCTTGTTCTTTATAGCAAAATGAAAGAAATCTGCTGGTTATTTAATTAAAATACGCAAAGTGTGCCTTTCCAGTTGTGATTATTGCTGTATAGCACAGCTCCTGGAAATGTGAATGCTCAGCGTGCAAATAACTGTATTACTGGTTTACTGCTAATAACAGAAAAGGAACCTGAGATTTGCACAGTAACATAAATGGAATGAGAAATTGAAACAAATTTGTAAAGTTAAAAAGCATTTTTATTAATAAAGGCATTTAAATGTCCCTAAATGCTCCCCAGATATTGGATGCAAATTAAGACCAATTATGCCATTCCACCTTTAATGTAGAAATACATATCAATTAAGCTGTGCATCTCATTTAATGAATTTGAGTAACAATTGTTTAACCACACAAGAGAAATATAACAAATTATTGTAGGGAGTATGTCATTTCTGTGTTTTACATAGAGAAGCAGTGGATTTGTAACATGTCATATTAGTTTGCACCCCTCTTTGATCATCCCTCAGCAATCATTCATACAAAAAATCCCATAGACAAACACAATGACCAACACACAGTAGGTTATACAGACAAACATTCACTACGCAGCACACAATCCCCCCAATTGTACAACAGTCATCCTGCAGGGTACAGTCAGAATACAATATCTCAACATGGAAAAAAATCAGACTAATAGGGAGAAAGTTGTTAAAGTCGATAAGACTAATCTCGGTCTTTTCGAGATCTCGAGTTGATACCATGAGATTATCGCTTGAGTTTTTCAAATGGTCTTTACATTAGTAGTATGGCTTACCTTTCCATTGAATAAAATTTGATTGAAAAACTTGAGCGATAATCTCATGGGATCAACTCGAGATCTTGCGGGATCAACTCGAAAAGACCAACTTTAATAACTTTCACCCTAAGGGAGAAATTTATTAAGCTTGGAAAAGCCAAAACAGGCTTTAACCAAGTTTAATTGGGCAAACACTCGGAAGTTTCTTGCAGTAAGTACCGTGAGATTTGTTGCGATCGATACTTACCGAGAGAAACTTTTTCCATTGAATATTTCCATGGAAAGGGTAGCTATACTACACTAATGTAAAGTATGGCTATCCTTTTCATGGATATATTCAATGGAAAAAGTTTCTCTTAGTAAGTATCGACTGAAACAAATCTTGCTATACTTACCGCGAGAAACTTTTGGGTGTTCGCCTGATTAAACTCAGAAAAGTGAAAACGAGCTTTTCCGAGTTTAATAAATTTCTTAAAGTATCATCAGATGACAGGCTAGTATGCCACCTGTCCTAGTAGGCACTGGGAAAACTGTCTTTATCCCATTTATTGACCGATCTTTGCAAGAAAGGTAAGAAGACCCACCATTCAGGGCATGTTCCAACTGATATTATTTTGTTTGTCTCGTTTGATTTGTAACATTTACACCCCCTATGTTTCTGCAATGGCTGTAAACAGCTGCAGTGAACAGAAGAAAGAAAACTGGTGTTAAAATAGTTTTGAGTTGTGACTGATTGTTCTAACAATAACAGTGATGTAAATAAGGCCTACTGTAATTCAGCCTTTTAAAATTATTTTTAAACAATAAAAAATACTATAAGCTGAACCTAAAGAAGCATTCTCATCTCAGGTAACACACTAAACATTTCTTTTTTAGTTAATGAAAACCTATTTAATATGGAGTACTACCTATTCCAAAGTGATATAACAAGTAGGATGCTATGTGGGAATGAAGTTTTCTTCTCCCTAAGGTATTATTTTCCAAAATTCTAAAACGAACAGATGGGATATAAAAATAACAAAGGCAGGTTGGTAAACAAGACATTCTGTACCAACTAAAGCAATTCTTTCATTAAAAGCAGTTTAAACATTCTATCTACTTTGTATAATAAGAAATTATTTAAGACAAATGAAATAGTCAAAATAGTCAAACTATATATACTGTATATATATATATATATATATATATATATATATATATATATATATAGATGAGTATTGCAATACTTGGTGATACCTTTTTTATTGGACCTAACAGTCAGTTTAGAAAGACAAGCTTTCATATAAATGTATATTTATACACACACGATAATGTACCACTTACTATATTATATAAGAATATTAGTCAGGTTCCTTATGAAAGCACAAGGTTACAGGGAAAAATGATTTTAGTGAGAAATGTAAAAGACACAAGATTTTTTGTCACTATAGAAAAAAAAGTTCCTTTGCAGGAACATATTTCCTGCGCTAATTCATATAATGCATTAATACACCCACCGTACATACTTTGAACTGTCTTTGGATACAGTTCTAAAAAAATCCTTAAATCACCCCAAGTACATCATCCCAAGTACATCACCCCATTCAAAGAGGAATCTTCTTTTTGTGGCACATTACTGTTTACACAAGCACCTTACTAAACGCGAACCATTTGCTATCTCCCTGTGCAGTAGATACTTTCTAATTAAATGATTTGGAACTATTACATGCTGCATGTTTCGGAAAAAAAAACCCCATAATTGCCTTAATTGCCAAAATGAAACATTGTTTGTAATTTCCGCTGAAATCTATTTACTCTGTAATTTAGCATGACATAAAATGTCTCATCTGACTTCAGGTTGGCATACACGCTTCAATACAAACCAGCTAACCTTTTATATTACCAGTTATCTGATGCGTAGAGATTGGCATATCATCTCTCATTCTCATAGTAGTGTACAAAATTAGTTTTCAGAAAGGTTAAAATAAACTATGCATATAAGGAAGGTCTAATGCAGTGATGCCCAACCTTTTTTGGCCTGGGGGGCCATATAAAAACGCGATATGCATGTCACGGGCCACTTCAAAGTTACGACTTTTAAAATCATAAACACGACAAATTTTAAAATAACAGCTGCGACAATTTCCAATAGTTAAGTCACGACTGTGACAATATTCTTATTGTAAAGACGCAATTGCGACAGTAACAGTCTATTAGACTGGCGATTTCTCATTTATATGCAACATTTCGGATTTCAGAATTCGGGCCGTGGACCGGATAGCACCGCGGGCCGTAGGTTGGCCATCACTGGTCTAGTGCAAAGTCTTGCAATATATGATATTAGAAATTAACAATTCAGAATGTTTTGAAAGTTCCAGAACTTTAAAACACTTTTGAATGTGAATTAAAACGATGAAAAAGCAAATCTACTTTGAAACATATTGATACTTTCTGTGCTGTTTTGAAGTTATTGGAATTTACTTTTTGCCAATTTTGAGATTAAGATGGCCAAAACAACAGTTTGCTAATGCATGGTGATAAAATAATTGCTTTTTGTAACTGTCTATATAAGGAAGCAGGCCCAATATAGGAAGATGTTGACTGCTTTTGTGGACTTTCAAAAATCCCCTGTGGCATAAATGGATTGTAATATGGGCTGGCAGCAGCGACTGGAATTATGACGGAAATCAAAACAAAAATAAGGTATAAGAAAAGAGACCAAAGCAAAACAAGACGATGGTCTACGTCAGGGATGGCGAACCTATGGCACGCGTGCTAGAGAGGGCACGCAGAGCCCTCTCTGTTGGCACGCGAGCCGTCGCCATACCCTGCCTTCAGTACAGGCCGAGGACCCGATCTGAAACTTTTCAGGCCGGATCCGTGGCCTGCACTGAAGAAGCGCACATGAGCAGGGGAGTTCTGCTCCCCTGACGCGTGTTCACTCCTCCCCCGGCGCTGGCGTGATGACGTTACTCACCAGCGTCGGCACTTCTGGGAAAGCCCTCATGGGTAAGGTCACCTTTTTGGCACTCCGTGCCAAAAAGGTTCGCCATCCCTGGTCTAGGTTGACACTTAAACCCAGGAAAGAAAAGGAAGGAGAGGATACATTTAACTGAAAAAAAAGTTGAAAATAGGTTCCTAAAGAAATCAGGGAAAACTGGAATCTAATGTCAGATTCACCACCTTTTGATGTTGCTATTCCAAACTAGTCCTAGTAAATGAACCAGTGGTGGCGTAATTAAGACTGCTATGTATCAACAATTTATTTGTCAAGAGCAAACTTGCTTGATTTTTCTGATCAAAATTATACCTGAACTGTACTATTAACTTTTTAAATAAAAATAATTATCAGAAATGAACCAGCTCCTTGTTTTCTTTTGGCGGAATAACTTGTGTCTTAAGATGTGCAATTTCCCCTTGGAGACACAAGAGGCATTACTTTTGCACAAGCAGTCATTTAAAATAATGTATCAATAAATTATCTGAATGAGAGATGGAGGCAGTGCCTGGATACCTGTCTAAAGCATTCAAATAATTTTGGGAATTGATATGAAAGGGGTTTGAAACCACAAATAAAGGTTTAGGTTTTCTCTTATTTTGACAATGAAACAAATTATTCATTATGCTTATTTCTTTATTCAACTGATATATAAATGATAAGTACTGTTTAAATGCAATAAATATTCTATGTTAAAAATATACTTATCCCTTTATTTCCACACCTGGAACACCTTGCATTTTTAATGATCAACAACTCATTTTATTTTGGGAAGCCATCTCATCATTCAATATATTTTACTGAAGTTGCAATGCTGACAGTTTTAACAAGTATAATGGACAAACAAGGCTATAAATCACAATAATTTATAGGGATAGCTTATTCCTATCTAGAAGATAACAGAAGTATAGCATCAATTAAAACCTGAATATGAATTACAGTAGATACAGAGATATACATTTCATACTTACTAAGGCTAGGTTCACATGAGTATTTGATGCGCAGTGCATCATACTCTAGTGCAGGGGTCCCCAAACTATGGCCCACGGGTCGCATCCGGCCCCCTGAGGCCATTTACCCAGCTCTCATTGCCAGGTCAGAACTAGCAGTAGAGGCAGCTGAAGGAGGAGGGCGCAATCGTGGTGCTCGTCCCCCTCCTTTTCCCTACCGCTACCTACTTTGTACCCAGCTTGGCTCAGTGTGCTGTAAAGCTCACTGTTACAGCATTCCTCTCTTCCTCCACTGGCACATACTAATGATGTTATCAGACATCATCAGGAAGCCGTATGGGAGGAAGTGAGGAGCGCTGTAAGAATAATCTCTACTGCACACTGAGCCGGGCCGGGTACAAGGTAGGGACAAAAAAGGGGGGGGGGCAAGCACTAGAATAGCACCCCCCCTTCAGAGAACATGGAGTAAG
>WMED01021135.1:0-11985 GCA_019650415.1 Pipa parva
AGTTAGTGCTAGTGCACCAAGCTGTACTTATATACAGATGAATTCAGTCTGCCGTGGCTTTGTGCTCTAACAATTCCTTGCTGTAGTTTCCATTAGGAAGAAATTTTTTACTGTGGGGACCTGTACACTTAGGGCAACGGTTCTCAACCTGTGGGGGTCGAACGACGCTATTACAGGGGTCGCGAACATGCTGTTGAAGCCGGAAGAGACTGCAGGTCCCTTTATACAGGGTTCATGCATGGTGACGTATCGAGCCCATGTCAAATGATGACGTTTGGGCCCAACATCACCACGTGACACGCGACGCGATGATGTTTCGCCCGAACGTCATCACATGACAAGCGATGCAATGACGTTGGACTCGATACATCAAAAGTCATCACCACCCCACCCCACCCCCCTGGGGGGGGGGGGGGGTCGCGGTCTCAACTAGGTTGACTTAGGAGGCTTCATCAACAAGGGTAATGTTTACAGAGATCTTGTAGCCCATAGCAACAATCAAAAGATAGCATTCACCGATATAGGGGAGCTAAGACAATGAAAGCCACTCTCTGATTGGTTCTTACATGTTATAAGATTTCTGTAAAAATGGAGACTGAGCAGCGATTACTGTTATTTTGCCCTTTATCGTTCTAGAGAAAGAAGAAAAAACATTTTACATTTTTACACGTATGATATGATTTTTTTCCCATAACAATTGTTCACAGTAAATACCCCCTGCACAATGGGTCAGGAATAGACCATGTAAAAGCTGTGATAATTTGTAACTATCTTGCTCATGGAAGAATGTTATTGTTACTTTTTGTAGAACCAACTGTTAATCAAGGTCAAAGAATACTGGGAATTGTACTTCACCCCTACCTAAAAAGCCACTATTTTACATCCCTGGCAGCCCTATGTAGATACAGTATATTGATGTGCTGGAGTACAGGTCTCCTAACTGTCCACAGTTTCCCAGTTGGTTAGGAAATAAATATGGTGTGAGGGCAGAATATAGTAAGGTAAACATACGTAGGGTTATAAACAATTGTAGAAAGTACAGAGCTGTACTAGAGAGCTGCCTATGATGCCTCTGTGTATTAATGCATGCTGCTTTCATTTAATTTCTTCTAATTAATCTGTGTTATGTTTGCGAGCCTCTTGGGGTTTTTTAGCTGCTTTTATTAACCCATTCTGTAAACAACTTTTTAAAAAACATGAAACGTTTCTACCTGTATAATGAGGATTGGTAGAAGCTACATTGGCATAGTCTAAGGGGGTAATTCAGGAAAGAGCAAACTTACCTGGTGATCCTTCGATTCATCTCGCCGAGTCTGATATGTGCTCCCTGCTCTCCTGCACGCGGAGATCAGCGAACGCTTTAAAGGTATAGGGCTAAATCCTGTACAATAATGATGTCATGCATTAAAGTACAAGAAATTCCTGGTTGCGGTGAAAGCTATAAAAACTCTTGTAGGGTAACATCTGGCCTCTGGACCCCTAGTCGAATGCACAACCTGCACTTCTGTGGAATAAAGAGGTTTTCTTGAACTGTTCAGCTGTCTATGTGGGTTCATTTTTTTAAAAAAAAGTTTTATTTTTTTAGTGTAAAAAAAAAAAAATAGATTTTGTATGAGTCACCCTGTCATAACATATATTATATGCTGCTTTCCCAGGGCTTCAACTATTTATTCTTGAGAACAGTCCAAGAAAAGGACCATTGTGGAGTCAAATAACTTTTGCAGAAAATGTGTGTATATTTAAATCTATTGTGGAAATATGCCATGCAGAGGGTGCACTAAAAAGGGAACAGGCAAAATCACAAAAAAAATTTTTTTTTTTCATTTCAATAATGAGCCTAATTAAAATAGCTCAGCCACAAAACAGCCAGTTTGACACTGGCCTTAATGTCTCAAAAAACTTTTTTTTTTTTTTTTTAAAGTTGATCTGGTTTCACTAGTTTCCTTCTCTGGTCAGTTGCGGTACCACTTTTCACTAGTTTGGCCTATAGACTGATTATTCCAATTGTATACAAAAGTATTGCTGGTTAAAGGGACATCATATTGTCAAATCATTACAAAAAAGAAGAATAGATAAATAATTGGAAAGGTGTATGTTCCTTTTCTTGCCAAGTAAAAAGTGAGGTTACATTTATTACTCAGGAAGTCAATAAAGCATAATGCAATTTTTATAATACGTTGGCCATTCAAAAAACACAAATTAATAATTAGATTCATTTTAGAAGAGAGCAGTATAAAGGCAAACCTTTTCTGTTTACATTATATATACATATCTGTGTGTGTATGTGTATATATATATATATATTATATATATGTATATATATAAATAAAATATATAAAAAATGAGTATTGCAATACTTGGCGATACCGTTTTTATTGGACTAACAGTCGTTTTAAATAGAGGTCCGTACTTGAAGAATGGTATCACCAAGTATTGCAATATATATAATATATATTGTTATTACTGATTAATAACCGATTCTTCTTTTTTTTTTTTTACAGGCTACCAACAGACACTGTTAAAATAATAAAATCTTGCTATAATGAAAAATTCCGGCTCCTCTTAAAGTAGGTGACATTTCATTTTGATGAACTGAGATGTGAGAAGTAAAACAATTCCTTTTGGTGTGGCGGTGGCATTTATTTCTACATCATTATTTGTAACAATTTCAGCTTTGATTTTAAATTTCTGTTTTGCTATTACTTTTTGTTCATTTTTCCTTATTTTTTGTGGTTACAACAATCTCTTGTCTGTTAGCGTTAGCTAACAAAATGAATTCCCGCTCTGTGTCCATTGTTTTATGGACCTTTAGGTCATTTATATTCAAGCAGTGGCGCAGAAAGCCCGATTTCTGGTCGCAACCAGCAATTTAGAAAAGAAAAAAAATGAAAGAATTTAGAAATTCATCGTCCAAGACAATGTCTTTTTTTTTTTCAAGGAGAGCATCAGTCATTCCCAATCCAAATTGGTTAATAACAAATAACCACAAAGTTCACTTTGTTCGTTGCAAAGTAAAATGCAAAAGGATTTTTATTGATCATACATTTTTCTATTCATATTGCCATCATAATCCAGCAAACTCCAAGTGCATTTGCTCGCTAAATAAAGAAAACTGTTTTTGACTGTCGTTCTTGAACTGGAAACTCACATATTAGCTCGTTTAAAATGTTTTTGTTGCATTTCTAATTTCCTTTTTTTTTATTATTATTATTACGGATACTGTTTATAAATCTGTCACAATAAGCTCTGTGCCCCATGCTAATTGACACATAATTAAAATGCTTATAAACTGTATATCCATAAACCTGACTCGGTAGGAGACATGGTTAGTTGAGGTTCCGGCACATCCTTACTGGAACACTGCATCTGTGTCTTTTCTTCAGGCTAGGAGGTGCCCGGCATGTGGCTGCCAGCTGTTGTTTCCCCAGCCAAATCGGTGCAGCTGGATTTAATAGCAGTTTACAAAATGATCCATTCTGACAACATTTGCATCTTCTTTTTTTCTTGCAACATTTACCCCTGTCCATAAGTTCCTGTGGGGTAACGGTAATGGGTAAAAGAAAATCAACACAAAGTTTTTGAGTATATCCTTTTATTAGTCCATTTTAATAGTGATACCCATGAGCAGCCTCCCTTCATCAAGTGGCCCTGATTACAGTTGCTGTCTGTGTATACAGCCATGCACCTAAGGCCCTTCACCAGTAATTCTGTATGTCTACATAATTTGAGGTCTGTTTCACAACATTATTGCTATCAATAAAGATAAAGTGGGTTATTCACTAAAGTCTGAATTGTTGCGTATAGGTGCGAATTCGCCAGATAAAGACAGTCGCAATAGGCTGCTACTGTTGCAGTCGAGTCTTTATAATGGGAATATTGTCGCAGTTGCAACTTTATTATGGGAAAATTGTCACAATCTTAACTTTAAAAAATTGTTGCGACTTTACAATGGGGAAATTGTAGCGGATTTACTATGGGAATCCGCTGTTTGCGAATTCGACAGTGAATAAACCCCCCAAAGTGCTGTATTTGAATAACTGGCATGTGTTTCTGGCCCTTTAAATCCACTGCGAGGTTGTCATTATTGGGAATGCTGGTAAGGCTTCTGGAAGGAATCCAGTCAGTTATATTGTGTTATCACAAGAAACAATTACTTTTCCACCTGACCAGCAAAATTAATAACATATAAACCAGTTGTGCTTAGTCATGTATATAGCATGGCCACTATAGAGAACAAAAGAAAAATCAGTTTTTGCCTTCGTATGCTGTGCTAATTTAATTAAAGTTACGTCCTATATTATATTAAACCGTCATTGAGATGTTATTGCCCTGTGTGTAGAAATAAACTACCACAACACATAAAATGTATTTATGGCATTTTCCCCTCTCATTCAAGGTGATTTATAAGCCATTCTCTTCACTTCAAATTAGCAATACTGTATAGACAATGCTGCATAGACAATTTTCACTTCGCAAAAGGGACTCGATTATAAATAGAGGAACTGACTAGACTATCGGTCTAAAACCATGCGCCTTCTATCGCACCCAGTGACAGATATCATTGCTATTTCACAGAAATTACATTTCTAACTATTCCTGCTATGTACTCCAGCAATTTATATATATTAAAACTGTTTCCCTCTGGCCCGCAGGATGTTATTACATGCAGGACCAACTTCTTTACTAGGAAAGAACAATTTCTAGTCACAACTGGTTACATTTTTTCCTCTATAATAATTCCTAAATATTCCTGTTTTTATAAACATCACTGCAAAAATGTTTTGATCAAAGATGTGCAGTTTTCATCAAGTTGTCATGTTTGCAAAGGCTTCTTAGCTTCTTATCTGAATCACTGTACTGATTAATTCGCCAAGCTGGATTTCAGCTGTCGGCTGCAGCCATCTTGTATCTATTAATTACACAAACCTACAGTCTTGTCTCCTTTTTGTTTTTTAAAGTAATACTAGATTATAAAGTGCTCAAAATTCTAATTAAAACATGGCTGCAACCAGCCAAGACAAAAATGAAACAATAAAAAAAATCAGCCACTAAACTTCAAAGATGATATTTTTACAATTACTGCATAGGACAGTGATGCCCAACCTTTTTCTGCCTGGGAGCCATGTAAATTTGTGACACACGTGTCACGGGCCGCTTCTTAGTTGCAACTTGTACAGTCGTGACTGTGACAATATTCGCGACTTTCTTTAGCTGGCGTATTCACACTTACAATTCGGACTTCAGAATTTGGGCCGCAGGCCGGAGGTTGGGCATCACTGGCATAGGACAAACTGCCATGGCAATCGAAAGCAAAATTTTCTTCTGCAGTTGTCTGAAAATGTAAAGCTTGGATATCCGATTGCATGTGATTTACCTCTAACAACCTTCTGCAATTTTAGAGTAGTATAAAAGCATGTCATTGGGAGCTTGCTGGAGGAGCTTTACTGCTGCAGTAAAATGCATTGTTACATTTAGAAAAATCTTTTCTCTTCATACTAGCCACTGAATGCCCTAGAGAGAGAGCTATTTACTTTAATGTGTTATTGACCTTTTAACAGTGTTTGTCTTTATGCCTATAGCACATCTGAAGTAGAACCCTTTCTCTGTCGAGACTTCAGGAAACAATCAGAGGATCTGGGAAGCAACAAATTTGATCTACCCTTTGGTACTCGTAGAGGGGGTATGTACTTACTTCCATTTGCAACACTTTAAATGCAATGTTCAACAAAATACTGTTGTGTATATAAAAGTTGTGTATTTCTCAGTTTGATTCCACCTTCCCAACATTTTCTTTTCCTCTGACAAAATCTTAGTAGTTGTATATATGCTCCATCTTCTGGTTCTGCACTCTCTTAGATTGTAAGCTTTTGGGCCCAGGAAAGGTTAGGGGGGAATTCACCATTCAGCGAAGTGAGCTCCGAATCCTTCGGCTCACTTCGCAAATGGTATTATGCGCTCGCTGATGTCCTGCACACGGATATCAGTGATCGCATTAAAGGGATTCCAGTCTCGGCGAGGCAACTCTTTTGCTCTCGCCGAGACTGGAATCCCTTTAATGCGCTTGCTGATGTCCACGTGCAGGACATCAGCGAGCGCATAATACCATTTGTGAAGTAAGCCGAAGGATTCGGAGCTCACTTTGCTGAATGGTGAATTCCCCTCTAGGAGTTCAGTCAGCCCATTAATGACCCAGTAAGGTCTGAGTCAAAGAACATTTATTGTGCTGTGCAATCTACATGAAAGCTGGAAGCCATGATTGGCTGAACTGGATTCGCTAAAACAAACAAAAAAAAAAACACATTTATGAATTAAAATAAGTCTTTTTTTAATTTACAGACTAAGGGGGTTATTCCCTAAGGTGCGAATTTAACTGTTGAATTCTCAAACAGTGAACTCACGTGGCAAATCTTCAACCGTGACAATTTCACCATTGTAAAGTCGCGACTGCGACAGTATTCTCGTTATAAAGACGCGACTGCGACAGTTGCAGTCTAAAGTGACTGTCTTTAGCTGTCAAATTCACACCTATACACGACAATTTGGACTTTGGTGAATAACCCCCTAACTCTCTCTTGTTATTAATAGAAACTAATGATTTGGCATGGCAAGTTTTCCTGAGCAATACTTGCAAAAATGTTATCTTTGAAGTTGAATTCCAAATTATTATTGGTTTGGATGGTCTCTCTGTATGCTGACTGCTGACATTTTGGGGTTTCTGGGGCACTACATAAATATGTATCATTTAACAAAGTAAAATTTGCCAGTACTTTGCATTAATAACCGCCATGTCAATCAAAACAAGATATTGTTTCTGTTTCTGGCGGTAGTGGTACTTTAAAGGTTCCTGTGTGCCATCTTTAACAGGGATAAAAGACCTGTATACAAGTACACTTAGATTTCCCTGTAGATACTGGTGCTTGAGAATTAAAAGCTTTCATGGAGATTAACATACACGAGTGATCAGTAATATGAGATTAACTGCTTAGATACTAATCTGCTGTGATCTCATTGGTGCAGGGAGGAGATGGATTCAAGATTTCCTGAATGTGAGGACAAACCTTGTGTGTTTCCATCCACTGATGCATATAGAATGCATGTGTCTATGTGCTCTTTACAGGAAATCCACTAATATCTGGTTGCACAGTTTACACACAGTCAGTAACTGCTCTATATGCACAGATTGTTCCACAGTGATTTCACATAAGCACATGTCACATGGACACTTCAAAAGTGACATGCAGTTCAACATTGGGATGGGGGCAGTGTGAGACTAGCCCACCAGGGCACAGAAAATTCCCAGTGGGTACAGGCCTTAGTGCATCCTCATGGAACTTAATACTGCAACCTCCTGGCATATTTTTGAGGGTAATGTAAATAAGGAAAGGTTTTATAGGATAGGGGTAGGATAGAAGTGAAACATAGGGACTGAAAATGGTATGAAGAGGAAAGAAAAAAATATTTTGTTCAGTGACCCCTCATCTCTTAAGAGGGCTCCTGACCTTGTGTTTCCTTGTTGTGCCCCAGAACTCCAGTTCAGCAATGGAGGCAGGGAATGCCAGTCTGTTCCACATTGGTGAAATGTGGGAGTGAAAGTGAGAGACTGTTCCACGCTGGGGTATTGGCTAAGGGCCATAATCAAAACCCTATTCTTCATAAAAAAAGAGGTCCATAAAGAACATTATTTAATACACTTTTGTGTGGCTGTAAGGCTGGCGTTTTAGTTTTTCACTCCAGGATATGGGTTCTAAAGCTCCCATTGTGTGAAATAAAAGTCCACGCAATGAAAGCTTTAGGACGTTTTAAAACAGGAGAATTAATCATCAGGGGTAATTTTTTTTTTTTTTTTTTACAAATGTCTAGTAACCCATGGCAACCAATCAGCACTTATTATCCTCTGGTATAAGAAAGCAAGAATAATAAAAAAAGAAACAACTTCTGATTGGTTGCTATAGTTTACTTAGACCTCTGTAAAGTTTGACCACTGACGATGAATTCCCCTATATGAAACTATATCAGCAAGCAGAAGCAGTAAATCTTTCTCATCAGTGTCAGTCTTGTAGTTAATCTTCTCACAATAAAAATACATTATTTTAAAAATTTGTGGTGACCAATTTTATAATCCAGCATATTTGTATAGCTAACTCCATGTTTAATCTGTTCAAAAGGTTTGTAGGGATTTGACATGTACCTCCAGCTAAGGAAGTGAACTGCATAAAATACCCGGAGGCTTTTTTCCACAGAGAAAATAGCGTTAGACCTGCCTCCCGTCAACTTACTTCTGCCATACTAGTACCAACAAATGGGCTTATAACCATGGGCCCTAAATGATTGGGGTGCGTTAGCCGATCTTAGTGTTTGAATGACAGTAAAGCTTACTTTAAATATTTTTTTTAGAAAATATAGCTTAGACTTAAGATTACAGATCATTGCACTGTTTTTTTGGAGAACGTTTTTTCTCCAATGCGCTTTAGTTCTTCTGTTTATAATAGAACCAATAACAGGAAAAGAAAAATCCCATCCATATTAACATGGAATTTAACATTTATTGTAAAATTTACCGTATAGCTGCGTAAAGTGTAACAAAGCGTTTTGGGGGGGGGTTTCCTGAAATCTGCAGTGAAATTCATTGCTACTGCTTGATTTTCTTCCCATAAGAGCCAGCGCTAATTTAGTACGTTTCTAATACTTGGCAGTCAGACTTAAACTCCTCCCCTTTGTGCCCTACAGGAATTGCGAGGTAAGAAAGGGATCTTCCCAAAACATATTCTGTGCCTTCATTTACCTATAAAA
The DNA here is from genome assembly GCA_019650415.1 of Pipa parva. NCBI lineage: Eukaryota > Metazoa > Chordata > Amphibia > Anura > Pipidae > Pipa > Pipa parva. The sequence continues at coordinate 8,791 of WMED01021135.1, forward strand.
AAAATTTGCTAACTTTTTGTTGCAGCTTCAGAATTGCACAAATGTTGCCAGTATATATACACAAGCTCCTGGGATCTCTCCTGCTTTAGACTTGTCCTTTTATTTGCTTTTTAATCTAACCTCTGTCCAAATCCCTTCTTATGCCCTTATACTAAGAGGGGAATTCAGGATAGTCCAAAATGAGGTGCGGAGTGTTCGCCTCACTTCGGACTGACTGATCTGCGCTCGCTGATGTCCTGCATGCAGACATCAGCGAGCGCATTAAAGGGATTCCAGTCTCGGCAAGAGCAAAAGAGTCACATCGCCGAGACTGGAATCCCTTTAATGCGCTTGCTGATGTCCGCATGCAGGACATCAACGAGCGCAGATCAGTCAGTCCAAAGTGAGGCGAACACTCCGCACCTCATTTCGGACTATCCTGAATTCCACAGTCCCTTTTCCTTCCATTTCATCTCGTTCACATTTTTCCTTTATCACGTGTGCAGCTTCTATCATTGACCCTTGCAAATGTCTTGATTGTCAGAGACTCTGTATTTTGTTAAGTCGGGAAGGAAAATATCAATTTTTAAATTAAATATTTAACTGTTGCAACAGCAGTTCTAGTATTGCTTGAGAAGTAGCTCTTTTATTGACTGAGGTTTACACATAATCTTTTTCCTAGGAGAAGTAAATGAAGGCTGTGTGTGGTAGAAATTCACTTTATTAAATTAGTCAATATTTAATAACAAACACCAGCCAAAAGCTTTCTGTGTATATACAGTTCATGATAAAGGGCCGGCAGCACCAGATAATACATAGTCAGGAAGTGCCCCAGAAATCCCAATTCTTCAAGCTAAATAGCCAAATATCACACACTATAGCCACCATTTAGAATTTTTGGAAGCACATATTGAATATAGAGTAACTATGCATGCATTTGATGCGTTTTCATTATTTTATTTTTTTTTGTTGTTGTTGTTACTGTTCCACTGTTTTCTCTCCCAGTGCATTTAAATTGAGCATCGTAATAGCATATTAATTACTGTCTCCATTCCTTATACTCTGTCTTAAGCTGGACTTATAATTACACGCTGTCTATTATATGCACAAATATTGATTGAGTTTAAAGCAGCGGTGCCCTTTTTCCATTTCCAAAAGAAAAGTGAGAAAAGATGCTTTCATTCATGTATTTTTTAATTATTTTCTCTTTTTCGACAGAGAGGTTTTTTGATTTTGCACTCAAGAATCTCCCACAGTGTCACATCCCCGAAGAAATTAAAAAGTAAGTACCAGGAACATTTTATTGAAAACGTTGTTCTAGAGCAGGGGTCTGCAACTTTTTCGGTTGAGAGAGCCATATAGTGCGGCTCTGCTCAACCATTTTGGTTCCGGAGCCGGTGATGTCAGAGACTCCGGATTGGCTAGCAACCAGGAAGCGTGGTGACATCAGCGGCTCCGGATTGGCTGGTGACCCAGAAGTGCAGTGACTTCAACGGCTCCAAATTGCTAGCCAAAGTGCTGAGAGAATTTAGTCTCAGCAGTGCTTGCTGGAGATTAGCCAGCAGACTGTAACGAGCGGTCCTTGTATGTGAGCACCACTCGTTACAGCCATCAAAAGAGCCACATCTGGCTCAAGAGCCATAGGTGGCAGACCCCTGTTCTAGAACCAATATAAATTGGTGGAAACTTTTATAAATACCCTCCTAAGTGTGAGTGCAGTCTCAACAGGGTGACTCAAATTCAGATCCATGGGAAGGCAGTGTCTTAGAGCACAGCTGCTTCGCTTTGTGTCAGGACCTGACTCCTACCTGGTCAGTTTTAAACCCCCAGTGTGAAAGAGGTCTAATTACAGGTGGCAGATCATTTACAAAGCTTTTAATGCTTGACATTTCCTGTCTTAACTTTGTGAATGTGCCATATGCTGCTGCTTCTTCCATTCCATGTTGCTGGCTGCCTTTCCCATGGTACAAGTGCAGGCTTTGTTTTTTATGAACTGCACGGTTTACTGAGTCTATTTAAGCGGTTTCTGTTAAGCAGACAGTTGATTTATTGTAGGCTTTCCAGCTGTTTTTACCCGGTGGCTCCCAGGGCGGCTGACATACAAGCTTTATTGCAATGTTTAGGAAGGGGGGTGAAATCCAGTAAAAACTAATACTTGTAATATTATCCAAATGTCCAAAGCACGGCGTAAGCAAATGTTCTGTTTTTCTTCTTTTAGCATCACCTGCAAAAAGTGTATTGTTGTCGGGAACGGAGGAGTCCTACGGAACAGCACACTGGGGAAAAAAATAGACAGTTACGATGTGATTATCAGGTACTGGTATATTTCTCATATTTCTCCGGTTTGTCTGATGATTACTGCATGGCCGTACTTGGAATACAGTTTGTAATAACAGCAGTTATTCAGTGCACAGAACACAGACTGATGGCTGTAAAGAAAGAGAAGTTGTCCCAACTCTTCTATTAAAATTGCAACATTTAAACTGTGTGGACAATGAAATGTGTATCTCTTTAAACTGAACTGTAATGTTATTGCCTTCTTACATCATCCCACTCAGCGGTTTCATTGTAGGTCACTTGATATAAAAATAGAATGGAGGAATTGTGTTAGGTGCAACATTAAAGGACCAGTAACACTAGAAAAATAAAAGAACCCATTTGGATTGTTATGGTAGTTATTCAAATGCAACACAACAACTGTTATCTTTTGCTTTTGGTCTATTTTTATCCTTACTGATAGAAGCCGCAAACCCCACCCAGTCCTATTGTTTTCTGTGGAGCTTTAGATAATCTATATTTAAGTGAACCAAAAAAAGCCCAATTTTACATTTTTATAGCTAAGTGTCAGTTTTTCTAGAAATTTTTTTGATCATAAAGTGGGTATGCAGTAATTCATTTTTTGTTGTAACTGTCCTTTTAAGTGAAATTTAAAGTTTGCACAAGTAACTTTTTTTTGCAAATCACCCATTACTATAATAATACAAAAAAAGAAAATAAATTGGAATAGCTAATATGTATTACACAAGTGTTTAACCACCCCTCTAGTACTATGTTTTAGTCAAGCGTTCATTTTCATTCTTAGGCCTGTGGCCTACACAACAAACTGCCTATCCCTAAGCTCCAGTTAAAGTGCACCGCTTCAGGATTATAACAGTATTATAAAGTATGTGACTTTATAATGTAAATCAAGTAATTAGGAACAAAAAAAAGTTTACA
>WMED01021136.1:0-11984 GCA_019650415.1 Pipa parva
AACTTGTAATGTTCTTACACTGAAGGATCAGAATAATTTCCTGGATTAAGATCCCACCTTAAGTTATCTATTACCCATAACTTTTTAATGTTCTTACACTGAAGGAAAGCATCCAAACCAGTTTTGAACTCCTTAATGGATTTAACCATAACAACTTCTTCAGGCAGAGAGTTTCATAACCTCACTGTTCTTACAGTAAGAAAAACCCTTCTCTGTTGGTGCAGAAACTTTCTTTCTGCCTCCTTGTAATACGTACAGATCTTGGTATAAATAGATTGTGGAAGAGATCTCTGTACTGACCTCTAATATATTTATACATGGATAAAGCACAACATGAAAATAGTACTTCTTACTTCCTTACCTTTGCTTAGTCCCTTCTAGCATAGAAGGAAGATTTAGGGAGACGTATTTAAACAGGGAACATTGGGAAGAAGTCCCTGGGAATAAAATGTAGCTTTTGCACATTCACCATTTTTATATGATAAGCCCTGTAAATGATACTCCACTCCTTGGATTTATAGAACATCAAATTAGTTTTTGCTAACAGCTCCTGGACAGATCTACAAAGAAATGACCAGAGATCAAAAATAGTATAGCGCCCAAAGTAAATGTAAAAGTCACAAAGTCAGTGGAAAATCCAAATCAATCAAAGTCCAATGAATGATTAAAAAACCTTGATGTAGTTACATCCTGCGCATACTCCACGAGGGTAGTTTGCCTATATCCCACAACAGTACATGAATAATCGAGAACATCCGCTGGATACGAACATGTGTGGATGCGCAGAATGAGCTTAAATATGAGCATTTAAGCAATGTTGAAGACCTGTTCCTCTGATCACTCTGGTCACTGGTTGCACCTCCAATCCTTCAAATGATACGTAGTGTGAAAGGACAAAAAGCAGGAAGCAACAGCAAAGTGAAATCCAAAGCTTAATCAAAGTAAACCATCAAAATCGATGCATAGGAATAAAAAAGTCCAAATGGATAAAAAGTCCTTTTAACTCATTGAAAGTCAGCCATTGTAGAAAGTACGGCGTTGCCTCTCTGTCAGTTGGCTGCCAGACGCCGTACTTTCTACTGCTGGCAGTCAAGGGGCTGTAGCGCTCCACTGGCCGGCACAACGGCCAGTGGAGCGCTTCCCCCGGGTAGAAGGGGGTCGGGTCATGTGCCCTAAGGCACATGATGTTGACTCTTGTGACCCGATCATCACATGAGCCAATAGAAAGCTGGGAATTAAAGTAATCAGCGTTCCCAGCTTATACTTTTCACAGACAAAAATAGGCTGGCAGTTAAAGGGTTAAAAGTCTCTCAACGCGTTTCGTTGACTACTTGTCAACTTCCTCAGGAGAATTATGTGATAAGTGGTGAACTGCCAGTGTAGCGTTTTTATTTGAAAAGTGCTTCAATATCGTGCTTGTTGAGGTCTTGCGCATGATGTCAGATGTTCCCGGCGTCATGCCCATGCTCTGTGTGCTTGGATATGCCCAGGAGCTGGAACTGTTTCGGGAATGCACACTGACGTCAGACGCTAGCGACGTCATGCTCATATTCTAATGTAGTGCATACACTCGCACAGTGGGATAAATAAAAATGGTACACCGGCAGTTCACCACTTATCACATAATACTCCTGAGGAAGTTGACAGATAGTCAACGAAACGCGTTGATAGACTTTTAAAAGGACTTTTTATCCATTTGGACTTTTTTATTCCTATGCAACGATTTTGATGATTTACATTGATTAAAGCTTTGGATTTCACTTTGCTGTTGCTTCCTGCTTTTTGTCCTTTCACACTACGTATCATTTGAAGGATTGGAGGTGCAACCAGTGATCAGAGGAACAGGTCCTCAACATTGCTTAAATGCTCATATTTAAGCTCATTCTGCGCACCCACACACGTTCGTATCCAGCGGATGTTCTCGATTGTTCCTGGACAGATCTGTCTTACTATTGGGTCTCACTCATCAATAGAGATATAGGAAAGGCTAATGCATTTTTCATTGTGCTAGTAAATGACTCTTAGTATTCATGTGATAAAGATAATATGGTGATCACAATCATGTCTATGCTTTTCCCTAACAGATCTGGACATGCAACTTTATGATATGGGATATCCCTCGGAGGAAGAGCCAGCCTGCTCTGTAGATTTTGATGATCTTGCTGCATTTGAGGTAAAAAACAAGAACAAGAAAAGTTGATAGCATTGTATTGTATTTATTCATTTATATAGCGCTACTATATTACGCAGCGCTTTACAGAGATACATCATTCACTTCAGTCCCTGCCCTGTGGATTTAGTTTCCCTATTCAGTCACACACAGATGTATGTTTTGGATTGTGGGAGGAAAGCGGAGTGCCCGTAGGAAACCCATGCAGGTGCAGGGAGAACATACAAACTCCATGCAGATGAAGTTGAATTAAACCCAGGATCCAGTGCTGCAAGGCATCAATGCTAACCACTGAGCCACCGCACTGCCTTAGCATTGATATATATTGCATATTTTAAAGGGAAAATGTACCTCATATAAATTTAGAGAGTATAGAATACTGGTCAAATAAATCATGTTTGCTTTTGTGCATAAATGTGAGAAATGTCATGATCCTTGCATCAGCATGAACAGATCCTCCAAAGACTTAGCCACTGCTCCGTTCTGCTGATTGTCCATCAATTCCTCAATTAAATCAGCCCAGCCTCTAAAAAGAGCAGAGATTTGGGGAAATTGTTTAATGTAAGCTTTATGCTTGTAACAGAGGAAAGTTACAGTTTCCGATTACTAATAATCTCCGTGCATTGGAATGAGTTGCGTATAAATCCTCCTTTTTTTCTAGTTCAGACTGCTTGGCTCACACCTTGTTCTACCTGTTCTGTGTTTTTTATTTTCTTTTTTTTTGAAGAATATATCAGTAAGCTCAAACAATGTAGTAAGAGCCAAACCACACAGTGCCACTGACATTGTTGTGATGCAGATTGTGGTGGTTATTGCTATCTTGCTTGTATCTGATTGTCCCTGGTAGGGATATAACCATAGCAGAGCTATCATTTGCTAAATATTGCAAGCTAGCCTACACCAGGGGTCTCAAACTCAGCCAGGTGAATGGGCCGCACAGAGAGAAAAAAAAAGTTTGGGCTTGCATTGCTTTAACGCGGGGGTCTTCAACCTGTGGCTCTCGAGCCAGATGTGGCTCTTTTTTGATGGCTACATCTGGCTCTTTGACTGTAATGAGTGGTGACAAAGCTCTCTCAGTGCTTCTGGGTTGCTAGCCAATTCAGAGCTGCTGACATCACCTGTGTGACATCACATATGACGTCAGCAGCTCTGGATTAGAAAGGGCTGAGCAGAGCTGCACTATATGGCTCTCTCAATCAAAAAGGTTGCTGATCCCTGCTTTAACATGCACTACACTATGCTCCCTGCCAATTTCCTCTAGGGCGCCACCAAACACCACTCCCTTACCTGGGCACAACATTTGTGTTGTGTGTAGGTAAGGAAGCCTGGCTGACAGTACGTGGGGTATGAAATAATTACCTACATTATTTTTGAAGGCAAAGGGGATTATTGCCTAAAGTGAGAATTCAACTGTGGAAGTGAATTCTCATCACTTCGGTTGGCTACGCCCTGATTCTCTACTCCTTATTCACTAAACAGCGAATTCCCATAGCAAAGTAACAACTGCGACAATACGCGTCTAGAGCTGTCTATTGTGTAGTGTGCAATTATTGTTAGCTGGCAAATTTGCCACATTGCAGAATTTGCTGAATAACCGAATAGGGGGAAATGGCGAATTCGCCCTTTTACGCGACAATACAGACTTTAGTCAATAAACCCCCAAAGACTCTAGTACTGTCAAAATGAAATGTAGTATGGTTGTCAAAGCCAGGCCCAGGAATCAGATGTTTATTTTATTTAGTATCTAAATTATAACATATAATCAACCGTGCATGTTAAAGAAGCTGGACAGATCTGTGAGTTCATTGCAGGGCTTCACAAGACAAAGTTTACACCCCAGCAGACAGGGGCCAAAGGGCAGTTTTGCAGTTAACGAACAAAGCTTAAGACATTAGTTATTATGCAAAAATAGGTTATGTGCAGCAAACAAAGCTTTCCAAGGTCTCCTTGTCACTAGGATCATTGCATTTATAGTCAGAGACTTGCTTTAGAATTCAGCAGATGCTGTGTTAGGTGTGCAAATACTACTTATCCCAAAAGTGGTAATATTTTTAAAGAAATGTTTAACCATAAAAAATTGCAACTGTTTTCAAAAACACTTATTGGTTCCAGAGCACCTGACATACAGTTGATTACCTCATAATGCATTTTGCACACATGGATTAGTCTGGCTGACATTGTAGTGTAAGAATTGTCTGTGTTATAACCCTACTCATTGCACACGTTTACTGATCATTGCTTATTGTCTGTGTATAGCAGTGTCTGTGTGGAGAAGATATGCAGATCAGATATTTGTGAAACAGGTTCATGGTAGTAAATATGGGACAGGGTCATTTCTGCCCATATTTAGTCTGTACTGGCAGAATTGGTATTTCTTTTAATTGTATTGGGAAATGTATTGGAATGTGTTTGTTTCTGTTAAAGAGGAAGTTGGCAGTGTCAGATTTGAGTACTGGGATCCACAAAGAGTCTGGGGGCCACTAAGCAAAACGAAATTGAATGAGAATACCTCTTTTTTATATCCCTAGTCTCCTCTACCTGCTTTGCATTTGTACTCCGGAATATGCTATGATGGTGCAGTTTAAGGGCCTCATTGACTTAAGGGTGAATTCACCTGCTGAAATTCACCTCACTACAATTCGAGTTCCATCACCAGAAATAGTTGCAAATTCACTTCTCATTATTGACTAAGCATTGACTATTCTTGTTGAACAAGAGGACAAAGGAGATCACTATTGGATGCATTGTGTGGCATAGTAATTCGGATAGAAGTAGAATGGAGAGCCTTGCCATCAGCCCCCTAATAAGCAACTCTGAAGTCTGAAGTGATGAAGTCAAACAGGTGAATTCAGAGCAGTTCATCTAGTCACATTTGCTCCTTTGACACACTCCTCCTCTTAGTCAATAGTAGAAGTACCTGTACATGCGCTCGCAAAGTGATGCAAAGTGCTCCATAAGATCATGACTATCATAGTCACCCAAATTGGTTGCGTATTCGCCACATCACAGAGTTTGCTCAATAAGAGAACATGAAAATAAAAGCTGTCCGGAGGAGACATAAAATAAAAGCTGTCCGGTGGAGACTGTCCGGAGGAGACATAAAATAAAAGCTGTCCGGTGGAGACTGTCCGGAGGAGACGTAAAATAAAAGCCGTTCGGTGGAGACTGTCCGGAGGAGACATAAAATAAAAGCTGTCTGGTGGAGACTGTCTGGAGGAGACATAAAATAAAAGCTGTCTGATGGAGATTGTCTGGAGGAGACATAAAATAAAAGCTGTCCAGTGGAGATTGTCCGGAGGAGATATAAAATAAAAGCTGTCCGGTGGAGACTGTCCGGAGGAGACATAAAATAAAAGCTGTCTGGTGGAAACTGTCTTGAGGAGACATAAAATAAAAGCTGTCCGGTGGAAACTGTCCGGAGGAGACATAAAATAAGAGCTGTCCGGTGGAGACTGTCCACAAGAATTTTAAAATGCATTGAACTGGTACAGACACAAAGTAAAAGGTTTTTAAAAAGTAAAGGAAAACGTTATGACTGACATGTAATATTGAGCAGAAGGTTTGTCTTTGGGAAAAATCATGTACTTTAGTTTTGGTCACTTTTTGATCCTGGACGGGAGGACTGTATTACCTGTTTGTCAGAAGACTGTTTCAGCTTCGTTTTGGACAAGAAACAGGAGCTCTGTCATTCTGAGACCATGACTGGGTCATTAGGGAGAAACTCCAGATTAGTCTTATAAGACACAATATCATACATGGGGACTCTTAGGGTCTATAGAAAAATTTCCATGGCCAAGCAGCCTAGAGTCACATTCCTAATGTTTCACACTGCTTTTTATATATATATACTGTGTATATATATATATATATATATATATATATATATATATCTGTAAAATATATGATAATTGCATTGTTCTAATAGGAATAGTACATTATTAGTAACCTAAAAAGAAGCCAAAGTCACAGGCTGGCTGCCATGCTAAATTTTTGGCCAAAACACCCCCCCCCCCCCCCCCCCCCCCCCCCCCCCCCAAGCAAGTAAACCAGTTACCAGAGTCCTTCATTTTACAGTGAAATGGAGAGCTCCAGTAGCTCAGAGAGCAAGGGAACTTAGCAACACTCTCCCAGGACTTACTGTAGTGCAGCTTGCACATGCTCAGACCGGTGCTGTGCCATAGACACGGCACAAAGAACAGGAAGGTGGTTTTCCTAAGTCTCTGCAATGGCATCACTGTGATCTATGTTTTTGCCTGAAAGGGTTCATTTAGCTCACCAGCCATTGACTTTTAGATACCCTTTAACTTAAAAGAGTCGTTAAATTTGAAACTGGAATATTCTTTAATAATTCCCTTCAGTAAGTTCAAGGAAGGAGATGAAGATGATCACCAGGGCAGACAAATATTTCCATGTCATTTCTAATCTGTTGATTTGTGTGACCTGTTGACTTATATCTTCTAGATATCAGGGTGAGTTCAGTTAGAATATTCCCAGGTATGTGCAAGACAAGAGCAAGGAGAAGCTCATTGACGATTGTACCACTACAGCCTACAGTGCGCTGTATTATCTCTGCATAAAGTAATGAGACTGGTACAGTTGTCTGTAAGAATAAAACCCCCTTTTTTTTAGAAAAAATATAACTTTCTAGTGATGCTTGGGTAAAAAGTTAACCCATCATAAAATGGAATTAATTATGTGATGTATAATGACCAAAGTTATTTTATCCTTACTTGGAATGATCAGTTTTTTTAGTGTTGCTATTTGGTTAGGAAGAGGTTAAGAGCGTATGTTTGCAGATGGCCTGTTACACAGGTGGCAGTAAGATAGCATGTGCCAGTTAGGAGTTAAAGGGCAGTAGGAGTGTACCTGGACTCCATGTGACATAGAACAGGTCTGTCCCCTCCCAGCTACAGAGAGACGCTGTAGGTCAGAAACAAAAGCCAGTCTATTCTGTGTGCCTGCTTCCTGGATTTTCTCCTTTCCTCCCTCACCGGCTTCCTCCCAGTTCAGTACAGAGGCTGCTGTCTCTTGCCACCATCAGCAAAAGCAGCCAGCTGGTAGGGCTGTCTGGGAGCGGTGCCATGCAGTCCTGTAAGGATGGCATTTCAAGTAAGTAAAGAGTAGAAGTTTTCTTTGTGGAGTGATTAACTTTTGACGTGTATACAGACTTTACTGTACAAGTGGTCTGTAGTACGAGGTCAGTGGGCACCACTGTTCAGGTGGCAGAGAGAGGTTTCAGAGGCCCAAAGGTACAGGTCACAATTAGAGAGCTTTCATAGAGCACCTATGAACAGGTGGTAAAAGAGTGCAGGAATTATGCTCATGTAGTACAGAAACAGTACAGATTACTGCAATTGTGTCTTAATCGCAGCATACTCTATACTTATACAGCAGTGGCAGAATACAGAGGGATGTAATTATGTTTATATAGTGCAGGCCGAACACAGAATGCTGCTATTATTCCTGTATAGCATTGGTGGAACACAGAATGGTGTTATTAACATATATAATGCTGGCGTAATACAGAATGAGGTTATTATGCCTATATAGCGCTGGTGGGATACAGAATGCTGTTATTATACCTATATAGCACTGGTAGAATACAGAATGCTGTTATTATACCTATATAGCGCTGGTGGAATATAGAATACTGTTATGCCTATATAGCGCTGGTGGGATACAGAATGCTGTTATTATACCTATATAGCACTGGTGGCATACAGAATACTGTTATGCCTATATAGCACTGGTAGAATAATGAATGCTGCTATCATGCTTATAGTGCTGGCAAAACACAGAATGCTGCTATTATTCCTGTATAGCATTGGCGTAATACCGAATGAGGTTATTATGCCTATATAGCACTGGTGGGATACAGAATGCTGTTATTAAACAAATATAGCACTGGTGGGATACAGAATACTGTTATGCCTATATAGCGCTGGTGGAATACAGAATACTGTTATGCCTATATAGCGCTGGTGGGATACAGAATACTGTTATGCCTATATAGCGGTGGTGGGATACAGAATACTGTTATGCCTATATAGCGGTGGTGGGATACAGAATACTGTTATGCCTATATAGCGCTGGTAGACTAATGATTGCTGTTACTATGCCTATATAGTGCTATATATACACTGCTCTGTCCAGCTCATGATTCTACAGTATACATTGATTTGGGTTTATACATATTTGACATGAGTTAATCGTACAGTTCTCTTATTCTGAGTGTAGTGATATGAATTATGTTATACAGTTTTATAATACATAATATGATCTGATTATATTAGCATTTTCCAGCCTTCAACTACCATCTTCCTTAGCTAGCCCTTTTCATTATGAGTTTTCAACAGAGATGTTTATATAGGTTGTCCAGAGTATTAAAAATAACACACCATAGGTCCCAGGTCATACATTTATACTTTCCAGAGCCTTGTGTATGTTGGTGGTATTCTCAGTATTCATTTTGTGTGAAACAGACGATAAGGCAATTCTGTGCCTGGAGAGTGGGTAGGGAAGAGGTGTAACATTTCTTTGTATGCAGAGTAACTAAATACAAACTGCAGTTTGAATGCAGGTTACACTACAGGTGTGTGAAGGATTTTGTGCATATAATCCTCTTGGTATATACGGGCCTATGGTGATGGGTGTGTATGTTCTGTGTGGTTCTTAGTTAAATACGGCACAGACATAACGCTATATGGATGTTTGTTTAACAGATGTATAGTCTGGCTACAGGTGAGTTCTTCTTGCTGTTTATATGTTTCCTTTGTCTGGATTTCTGTGCATTACAAACAGGGCAGTCCAACCTTGGCCTCTAAAGGTGTTTCTGAATTGCAGTACCCAGCATGGTTTTGCAACAGAAGGCTAACAGGACATGCTCTATGGTTCAGCTTCAATTAAGATGGTACATGTTTGCATACATTGCAACATCTTCCTTTCAACAGTGTGGCAAAATTTCAGAGCTGTATTGAAATGTATGTCACCCAGAATAAATTAGATTTGTATAAAGCACAGATTTTGCATAAAATGCTATATTTCTGTAGGTTTAGAGGAGGGAAGGAAGAAGGTAATGAGCCGTGACTGAAGAGCTGATTATTAGCCTGGCATCCAGTTAATGTCGAAACCGGTCTGTTACTAAGTGGCTGAACTAACAGATGCCTCAGGTGGTTTATGTATAAGTGACAGCTGCTAGGATTTTATTAAGTGCCTTATTACCATATTATGTACCATGCACTGGCAAATAAAAAAACTTACCTGTTTTTCAAGAGGATGTAGTGGGCAGGTTCTGGATGTAGCAGAAGCCAGGCAGCACAGTGATTCAGATCCTCATTGACTAAAGTGCTAATTCACCTGTTCAATTCACTTCACTACAATTCAAGTCATATCGCCAAAATACTCTCAAATTCACTTCTCACTAGGGACTAAGTGGAGAATACACTTGTTGAACAGGCGGACACTATCGAATGCGTAGTGTGGCATAGTCAGGTGGATAGAAGTAGGATGAGAAGTCACATGGAATGAGGCGAATTTGACCAGTGAAGAGAAGTGACGTCAGTCTCACCATATCCCACTAACTGTATTCTGTAAATATTCTATTTGTATGTCACTGTGTCCCTAGGTCATGTTGTCACAGTCGCCATTGTCACTTTTGAATGAATAGTCGCCTTACACAACACTGGAGCCCTTCCATCAACCCCCCAATTCACCAGTCTGAAGTGACAAAAGTCAAACAGGGTAGTTTGAAGTTCATCTAGTCACATTTGCACCTTCACACCACTCTGCATCTTAGTCAATCGTAGACGTAGTTGCCTGAATTGGTCGTGTATTCACCACTTCATAGAGTTTGCTCAATAAGAGAACATGGGGAAGTGGAGAATAGATGTGAATTCATAGCTCTACATGACTAGTCAGACTTTAGTCAATGGGGCTTACAATGGTTGCATCTGCTGCAGTTCCCCGTCTGGTACCGTCCTTGTTTACATTCCTTCTGTACTGTCACTTCGATTGTATATGTCACACATTCTGTGTACACAGTTACATCAATTGCCAGTGTCTTGCTGCACTGTGGTCTGCTACCTGTGCTACCTTGCCCTGAATAAATAATTAAATTTGCTAAGGACTACTTGGCTCGCTATTGATTTGTACAATATATACTGTAAATTCCTTAATGGACTGAGGCACGTTTTTGTTGCTTTCTTCTGTGTTGGTATGATATAGGAACGGGGAATTCATCAATGGGGACAATCTTTGCAGAGGTCTAGTAATACATTGCAACTAACCAGCAGTTTAGTATTCACTGGTATGGAGGAGCTAGAAATTTGAAAGCGAACATCTGATTGGTTGGTTGCACTGGGTGACTTACACTCTGTAAACAATTGCCGCTGTTGAGGAATTTCACTAGTGGTCTCCTCTGTTTGTACTTTGTAAATGCCTTGCTGAACTGTCTGTACAGCTCCATTATGTGCAAGTATTTTATAGCACTGGAGAAATTTAACAAAATGAGGTTCAATCTTGTAGTACTGGGGTAACCAACAGCAACAAGTTAAAGTGATTTTTTAATAGTATAATTACTGATAGACAGCAAGTTTGCACCCTTGTTTTTAAATTCCCCCAACAGTATCTGTCCAGGCCCGTAAGTGCCTTTATTGCAACTGATGCACAAGAGCATTGAGTTATTCAGATATTGAATAGAAATAAATTTGGTAAAGGTTTGGCCACTCAGCTGCCTACATGAGTAGTCTATAACCCACATTTAGGTATGTGGGTAGTCCACCAATAACACATAGGTACGTAGGTAGTCCATCAGCCACACATAGATACATAGGTAGTCCATCAACCACACATAGGTACGTGGGTAGTCCATCAACCACACATAGGTACGTGGGTAGTCCATCAACCACACATAGGTACGTGGGTAGTCCATCAACCACACATAGGTACGTGGGTAGTCCATCAACCACACATAGGTACGTGGGTAGTCCATCAACCACACATAGGTACGTGGGTAGTCCATCAACCACACATAGGTACGTGGGTAGTCCATCAACCACACATAGGTACGTGGGTAGTCCATCACCCACATTAAGATTTATTATTGACTCACAGGCTGAAAAAATGGTTCTCTTTGTCTGACCCCTGCGTGTGTATACAGTCTGATTAAATTCAGATAATTTTATGTGGCTATTAGTCTGAATAAACAGACCTGAAATATATTATGCATAGTAGTCAACGGACTATTCATAAAGAATATCAGACTCAATGTTTGTTTGACTACAAATAACAGTTTGTCTCCATTTACAGTCTAGTGTACCCATATGGTAAGGTGAGCGGTACCTCTGGATGTGTGCATGCATTTGGCAGTTTGGAATTCTTGCACCTGGGAAAAAGAAACCTAATAAAACACTACCTGGTTACTGTGCATATATCATGGTGCAAAGGCTGTACCTTTCCTCATTCTTCATGATTTTGCATATGTAATGGAGGCTGTGTTGAAATGGCCATGCTATCTTCACCACAGGTGACAGAGGTGACAGACAGTGCTTACGTGGGCTCAGAGAGTGCATACAGTGAATGTGAGACCTTCACAGATGAGGACACTGGTGTATTGGCCGTGCAGGAAGACACTGAAACCGATGGAGTTGGAACGGTATCAAGATTACCGCCACCTGCTACGTGAGTATAAACAGCTGAACTATAACTATATATACACTATAACTATATATACACTATAACTATACAGTATATACTGTACACCAGCGTTTCCCAAATACCGGGTCGCGACCCGGTACCGGGCCACGGAAAGTTAAGT
>WMED01021138.1:0-11984 GCA_019650415.1 Pipa parva
TTTTTTTTTTTTTTTTTTACACTAGCATTTTAGCTACAGGAGTGGCCATTTCCAGCAGCATTTAAATGCATTTCCTGAAAAAGATTACGTCACATCATGCGCTAATTACATGATACTACAATAATTAGACATATACAGCAGATCCAAATAAACAGAAAACACTGAATACTTGACTATGTTCCATCTCAAACATTAATCTATACAGTACAACACAACAGACTACATGGCAAACTAGATGCAGGCACAACATATTCTATACCAATCATATACTAATCTAGGACATGCAGGGCAAGATATTTGTTCCACTCACTCAATGCAGGAAATAGTATTCAAATCTGCTCAGTTACAGTCATCAGCAAATCATGGAAAGGAAGCCAACACAATCAAAGTTTTTAAAATCAAAAGAAAAAAAAAATTGACTCTTGCAAGTAAAATGGCAGTTTGCACTGTCATTTACAAAGAGAATTATTGCATTATCACTCAAGTACATACATAATGAACAATTAAATACCCAGTACAAATTACTGCCAATTTGATGTAAACTGTGGCTTGATTTACAGAACATTAGCTTCTATGCACTCATACTCTCTTTTAACTACAAATAAAATTCAGTTTGTGGTTAAAAATTCCTAGGATCAACATACTTGACCTGCACAGAGTTGGTGTAAATTACATTGGCGATTGTTTGCTTTAGGTTGGAGTTGTGAGGTTTTTACAAATTTCAATATGCTAACCGATATACTGAATTAGATGAAAACAAACCCTGCTCTTTCCTACTATTTCAGCATGAACATTTTATTCATCAATGCTGATTTTTCACCTTCATTTATTATAATAAAAAAAAGAAGGAAATGTTTACTGCACAAATTGCTAAAAAAGAAAAAAAAGGACCCATGATAAAAATATACACAGAATATATTTCTACCTACAAGGTTCTGACCTTTAATTGACACATGTGTAATAAATCTTAATCAAGTGACAGACATGACAGATAAATAGCTAGCAACTAATTATGTTCTAAGCCCAGTTTAGTTTCTGAAACTATTCATTACAGATTGAACTTCTGCATCTATACAAGATAATCACTCAAGGGCTGGTGGTAGCAGGAGTGAATCTAAATCTAGATAAAAAAATCACAAGCAACCTTTAAGCATTAAAAAACCATATAAAATTATACCCTTTTTTCATACATAAAAACTTATGATCAGAGAAAGCTTGGTGTGACAGATATTAATAGGCAAGACTTTTTTTAATGTATAAAGCTTACATACAGCCTCTCTCCAACCATAGCCTTTCTGAGCTACTGACTAGAGAAATTCTGATCATCAAAAATACCTAAACCAATTACAAGAAAGCTTACAACTCTAGGCTTGTTATTACATAAACGAATAAAGCTCTCAGCAAAAAACAGCTTGGCAGCAAACACTGGCTTCCTTAAATTTACTATAAAGGCGTGACTTGCTGTGTTAAACACTGGATCGTGCCACTAGAATGAAACTACATACTGCTTGTCATCTTTCATCACAGAAAGGAGGCGTCAGTTGCTGTCAGGAGTTCTAGAACATGCACAAGTGTAATATTATTACTGCACATTAGCTCTAATGTTATCCATGATTTCAAAATAGCTCATATACATACATACTAAGGATGCATTTACTAATACCAAAAATAGCATACAGTAATCATACTGTCCACTTTACAAATTTCTTAGCCTCTTACAGAGGAACAACAATTTGTTGTTGAGTTTGTGTGCATAGTATGTGTATATATATATATATATATATATATATATATATATATATATATATATATATATATATATATATATATATATATAATTTTTTTTTTTAAATCCAAAAACTCTGAGCCTTTCATTTCACCTGTAATCAGCATGATTTTAGTGCTATTTTTATGGAATTAATATATTCAATTAAATGCAAGACAATCTATACATACACACGGCAGTCAATGTGTCACAAAGTAAAACAAAATAGACAAAAACAAGAGGGAGATATTGTAAAAGGTCTTCCACCCTACTAAAAACGCAATAGCCTATACTATAGCACAATTATACACTAAAAATATCTGATTGTTATATATAATTACTATTTTCTTCTCTTATAATTACTATAATATCACTGGGCATGCAAACGCAGCAAATCTGAATCTATTCAGTGTATGCGCCAAGTCTAATGTATGTGCTCACTAGGCGTATCAAAAGCTGCATCCACAGCATGATTAGCAATTTTCCAAAGGGTTGCTATGCATTAACCATAAAATTTAAAAAATTGTTTAGAAGCAGAATGAAAAGGGCCCGGATTGTCATAGAATATAGATCAATAAAAGAGAGAAGCAATTTTTATAATTAAATCACCACTGTGGGCTTTTATGCCATGTGACAGCACATGTATAAGCTCTAAAACAACTCCCTAGTAAAACTGTAAACAACAAGAGGTCTAGATAATAAATCATAACCAATAACTGTAAATTAAAGATACATAACGTTAGATAGATACAGATAGACAGACATAGACGTGCACACATACAATCTGCAGAATCTTCAAAGAAAGCGCCCCAGTATGAACCAGTAGCAGAAGGAAACAACAAAAAGGATTTCACAACATTCTGGCCTACACTGCATTGAAAACTACTGGGAATTTCAGCATAACTATATCAGCAAAACGCTGAATGCATTACAAAACCAAGAGAAACCTGACGCGCTGAGTAGTAGCCTGTATGCAGATTCTGAAATGCAATAAAATATGAATTATGTTATAGTCTAATCTATTAAAGGAACATGAAGATTTAGGGCAATTAGATCCCTCTGTAAGTTTGCAGAGGTAATGGTTAATCGATATACATCTAATGCATTCTAGTGTGCAATCTACTAATTTTTTAATGCAGTCACAAGTGTTACATCATCTCTTGTTTACATAACCATCAAAGCACTCTAGGCAGTACAATGAAACATGTTTGCACTCAGTGAATGCCCTGTCAAATATTAAACTAGGAGTTGTAAAGTGGTAACAATTGCAACTAAATGTGTGCTTTCTTTTTTATACTAACTGTTCACCTGGAAGTAATACACCCTCTTTACACAATTATTTTCTATAGGGCAGGGGTCGGCAACCTTTTGGGCAGAGAGAGCCATATATGTGAGGATCTGCTCAGCCCTTTTGAAACCGGAGATGCTGACGTCATATGTGACATCATATGGGTGACATCTGCGGCTAATGATTGGCTATAGCAACCTGGAAGCGCCGAAAGAGCTTTGTTTCTACAGCGCTTGCTGGTGATTAACAAGCACACTGTAATGAGTGGTGCTTGTATGTGAGCACCGCTTATTACAGTCAAAGATCCAGATGCAGTCATCAAAAGAGCCACATCTAGCTCAAGAACCGTAGGTAGCTGACCCCTGCTATAGGGTTTATTATACCAAAGGGGCACCAGCCCAAGACTGATGCCTGGAGTTGGACATCTTTCTAAACTCATCTAACTAAACAGACTGTTAGTTCAATAAAAAAAGGTATCACTAAACATCACAATGCCCATCTTTTTTTTTGCATGTGTGGACTAACACGACCACAATCTTCACACACACACACACACACACACACACATTATTGTAATTCATACAAACAATATCAGCTGTGATACTACAAGAAAAATTTTTAGAGAAAAAAGCCCAACTAGTTTTTCATTTCATATAGAAACCAACCACTGCTACATTAATTTTAGCTAAGCCTATCAGATAATAAATCAACAAAACAAACTTTCTTGCTGCGTTGCAGAAAATACTGCTCTTTTTCAGTCTGGAATTAAAGGCAGACAGGCACCAGCTGCGCACATGGAGATGATTGGAATACTTCCTGTGCAGAGGATGTTGACCTAACCAATTGTTAGGGCCACTGACACCAAAAAAAAACCGCCAATTGGACTGGCATGGCAGTTGTTCCTATTCAGTACTAGTAGTGTTATCTTGGAAGTTCAATTATAGATTTTTTTTTTATTCATTTTGTTTCTCATAGCTGGTTGCAGCTGTCTTACAAACATTGGCTTACAATGTTTACATAAATATGTATTCTGTAAATCCCCACCAAAAGAAAGAGTTTGTTTACTTAAAGGCAGATAAAGTCATTGGCTGGCATGATAAATACCAGCCAACATGTGACCAGCTAAATTATAGCTCTGTCAGACAGGCAAGACACTTGCCCTGCAGCTGGATCAACTCTTTGTTTCTGCGCTGAAGGAAAGACCATGTGCCACCACAAGGACTGATATAACCATTCTGAAACTGAAATGGATGGAAAGTGTACCAGATACAATGGGTTCCAGTCTACAAAAGTAAACAATATCAACTACAGTTATTAAAAATATCCTGCAAAATAAGAAAAAAAAAGAATTGCAAAATTTCACCTGAATTCTCTAGATTCCATTATATCAGGGATGACCAGCAGCAGCAACAATTTACAAATCTGTCACTTAACCATACTGAAATTGCAGTTTTCTCATAAAAATATTGCTACACACCGCGCTAAATTTATATATCTTTGCAGGTACAGAATTCTTGAAGTCTCAAGCCACATCCACTTATCCACACCCCTTTTTTGCAAATAATCACAGACCAAAATATGCGGTACTTTGACTGAGTGACTTCTAATATTATGCAAGGCAAAATCACAAATGTCAGGTTTAACATTGGAGTATTAAAAATACTGCTTAATTAGAATTTATCTCCATGATCCCGCCACTTACATATCTGACAAGGAGAGAGTCGCCCTTCTGTCTGAACTGCCTATAGGGCTCTTCTCTCCC
Source organism: Pipa parva (assembly GCA_019650415.1). NCBI lineage: Eukaryota > Metazoa > Chordata > Amphibia > Anura > Pipidae > Pipa > Pipa parva. The sequence continues at coordinate 4,816 of WMED01021138.1, forward strand.
CCCCCCCCCCCCCCCCCCACCAAAAAAAAAAATATATATATATTTTAAAAGTGAAACTAGGGAAATTCTTCACAAAAGACAAAGATCAAAACTGTCCTGTCATTCTTATTGTAACAAAGCTATTAAATAAATTCCAGAAATGCAGATCATGGAATAGCTTGCATGAAAATGATCTTAAAATAACCCTGCCATCATCATCTGCTTAATTCTGGGACCACTCCTCCAAATTCCACAGCCAGATGGCCTTTCTACAACTCTCTCACTTGTCTTGTTACTTGCTTCCCTCTCTAGAAACAGGAATATAGTAGTTCATAGTAGCCTGCAATATTTTAAGGCTTTGCTTTTTCTTCATACCAGATTGGTTCTTTTCAACTGCACTGAAAGCAATCTTAACATTTGCTCATTAGACTTATTATTCAATTTAAAACTGCCAGAGCAAAAAAGGATTTTTTTCTAATAACAGACAGATTAGGTCAAAGGTCACAGAGGTATGGCTGACAAACGTGAACTTGGAAACTGAACTATTTCAATATATCAGTTCAGCTTTTCTCCAGCATTTTAGAAATTAAGAACAGGCCTCCCTCTTTCAGAATGCCCAGAATCTGCCAAAACGTTTGGAAGCGATGTAGTGCAGCAATATTTACACACTTCAAATTATGGTTCAGCCTTTTATACATACTAGTATAATAAAAATAATTACTAGTTTACAACTTTTCAATTCGAAATGTGGTAGATAAAGGACAAAAATAAAAGTCAAAGAAACATAAGAAAAAAACTGCAAGTACATAACTGCTTGTTAACAAAAGTTTGGACTCGCGAAAGATCATCCAAGCATCTTGGCAACATATTTCTATCAACTAAAAAAAAAAACCCACAATTCTAAATATGTATTTGATTTTAATGATTACTTTAAGTAAGAGAAAAAATCCTACTGGAGTGTTTGCTATAAATGTTGCACAGCAAGCCATGGTAAAAGTGGTCTCTCCATACATACTAATGTCCAGTGTTGCCTCCTGCTTCTCGTCACAGCAGTATTCTTGACCTAATGCTGCTTCTGCACTTGCTCACATCAGTGATGTTGAAGCAGAGACATTAACCTGAATGGCATCAAATGCTGGAAGATGGGGAAAAAATAGCTGAAACAAGAATCAGAAGGCAGCTTCGGACAGATGTTCAGCAATGTAAGTATGGGGAGACCACACAAATAGAAACACCCCTAGATGAATGAGCACATTAGTTCTCCTTTGAAAAAATTCCTAGTAAAAAGTATAAAAACTACTTCTTAAATTCTTGGATAGTTTCTCACCCAATATACATACAAGTACTGATCTGGAAATTATATTACAAGGACCAGAAACTCCCTTCTCCTAATGTAGTGTGAACAGCAGGCTTCCCACTAGAGATAAAGTATAATAATGAGGCACAGGAAAAGTATACACATATTTACTTAACCTACAAGACTATAAATAGATTATGCAAATGCCATGCGTGGTAAACTCTCTCTGTACACACATACAGAATACAGTATTAAATACTGAGCAATGTATTAATACATGTGTGTCTTTCTCCACATATTGTAATACCATCAGTAGCAAAACATTTATTCATGAAAAACCTTCATCAGTACATAAAATACTCATAACAAGTAATAAACACCCTGTAAACTGTATTGTTATAACTGGCATGTTCAAATAGAATGTTTCACTAATCTCCAAACATACCACCCACACTATGCACACAAGATTATTTCTGCAGACTGTCACATCAATCTGCTTTAATGACTTCTCCTCTAACATTTGTAGCTTTAGAAAAAATAAAGTAATGTAACACTAAAGCAAATTAGAAGTCATGTTGAGGTTCCATTATATTTAACATCTGGTGGACTAAAAGTTGTTCATGAAATGATAAACACATGAATGAAAAAAAAAAAAAAAAAAAAAAAAAAAAAAAAAAAAGTTTTAGTTAACAGCTGGCACACAGTACCAGACAAAATAAAATAAAAGCCCTCACCATCAGAGCTTCCATCAATCATATATCTATGACTTCTTGTATAAAGAGATATCCTCCTCATCACATAATTTTTTTTTATCCCAATAAGTTAATTATTTTGTAGACATACATAACGGACTGTTGTCCATAATAAATATATTCATTTACATTTTAGGAGTTTGTTTGCAATGCTCAGATATTTTATATCCTGTAATTAGTTGAACATGTTAAAGGAGAACTAAAGTAAAAAACAAAAAAGGACAGTTAAAACACTTACCATATTCAGAGACAAATGATTAGTCACAGCATGAGCTGTGCTGTAATTAGCCGGCTCCCGATGCTTCTACACAGTGCTCGCTGACTGGCAGCCAGCGGCGCAGCTCCTCCCACCCTGTTACACCTCGGGTGTTTCAGGGCTTAATCATCACATTCATTGTGGGGGCCAATGAGAACGCTCCTCGCAATGAGCATGATGATGTAGAAGCCAGTGAAGCAGGAAGAAGGAGTTGCGTGTTAGCTTCTCATTCTGTGAAGGAGGCGTCGGGGGGGAAGTTTTGACTGCCGGCTAATTACAGCACAGCTAATTACGGCTTTGTACAAGGTAAGTATTTTAAAAGTCCTTTTTTATTTTTTTACTTTTGGACTCCTTTAACTAGCAGCTACAGATCCACAAAAAATAACATTTTTATCACAAGAATATAAACTATCACTTTACTATACAAGTTAAGATCAGCTCAACTGACTTATAAGTTAAACAAAGGATCAGTGTTTTGTCAATCCTCCAAAAGGGAGGGCAAAATTGGGAAAGTCCAATAGTTCAGGCCACAGCCCAAGAACTGATCTAGAGTATACAAATAGGTTGGTCAATAACTAAAGTAGGCAACTGTCAAAATGTCTGACGAGTCCAATCAATATCAGGTAGACTCTGAACTCATCCAACTCATAAAAGAAGTCAAAGCTTTATTTGCATTGATATGAGTAAAATGAAGCATCCTTATAACCAAGAAGCTCTGGTTCCTTTCCAATAATAATTCTCAAATTGCTGGGAGCAACTGCAACTTTTGGTCTGTGGGTCTCAAACCAATGTGTAAGACTAAGAATGGAATACTTTGGGGTTCAGAAAAACCCCAAACACAAGCACTGTGTGCAAGTAAGGAAGTGATGTTTGTTGCCAGTGGCAGTGTGATACTGCACGCCCTGCCATTAGGGGTGCTGCAGGGGATCACCCTCTACCAGTGATGCCTTTGAAGCTCCAGTGCCTCGTGGGCAGCAGATAATAAATAATTAGCCTTGAGGCCCACATGTGACCCTTGCATTTAAGTTTATTTCTATATATATTAAATGAAAAGCAAGTACAGTGGTACCTCGAGATACAAACTGCTTGGCATACAAATTTCTTGAGCTACAAATTGCGATTCGGACCTTTTTCCAGTTTGAGATTACAAGCTGAAATTTGAAATATGAACTGTTGGGGCTGGAAAGGATTAATTTCATATGTATTATTTTAAAAAGGGATAATTGGTTTGAGATACGAACTGTCTTGAGTTACAATCTCGGTCACGGAACGAATTAAATTCGTATCTCAAGGTATCACTGTACAGTATACCAATTTCAAGTCTGCACTCTTGAATTTCTTATGCTTTAAAATGTAGAGAATTATGAAGCTGTGTACATTTCCATGTAGAAGTCAAAATAACCTAAGATAAACTTTAAAAAGTATCATTTAGCATACTAATAGGTAAATGGAGCAAAGAAAGTTGTTTCAGATAAAAGACATACAAATAGTAGTTCATGCATACTTCATATATCTATAATGCAATACATAGACAAGTAGAAATCAGGTGAAAAACTGAGGATTAGCGAAGAGTCACATTTCAATTCAATGAACCCCACGTCATGTATTTAACATAAAGAAATAGTCCAATCCAAAGGACGGCAAAAAAACACCTGTTTAAACAAATGAAATACAGTAAAGCCTTGTATCTGAGCTGGCCAGGTTGTCTTCTAGGACAGTTTCTAAAAGGATTAACTATTATAAAATGAAAAAAAAAAAAACATACTTACTATACACCCTTCTTAAGGAGTCCATTGAATAACAGTTTCTAAAAAATTCTTGGTTCTTTGAAAATAGACAATTTATCTAGAGTTTATCTAACAAACATCTCAAAAACAGCATCCACTTTACTTGTGAAAAGGCTTTCCTGAAACAACTGCACAATACTGCCAGACGTCTTTTTGGAAGAGCAATGCTTGCAATGTGCAAAGGTTAAATTTGAATAATTGAAACTACTTGCTAGAGGCGTGGCTGGCTGAGAACCTAACAGAGACAAGTCACATGGTTCACTTTAACAAACACTGCTTCCTGAAACCAAAGACGTCTTAAAGTTACAACGCACTACAAACGGAATGCATTCTGCCACTCAGACTTTGCCTGGCATAGTTAGGAAGGTTTTGTCAACTTTCCTCTTTCTTGGAGGGGATTAAATCTCTTCTACAATATGGTATTCACTGGTTGATGGGAGTGAAAAGTGAAGCTTTAAGCTTTTCAGAGATTACTGAATGCTAAAAAAAAAAAAAAAAAAAAAAAAAAAAAAAAAAAAAAAAAAAAAAAAAAAAAAAGTGCTGTGTATCAAACTCATAAATCCAGCTTCTCATAGTTGAACCAGTAACACCCCAAAAATACCAATTCCCATATGGACAGGCATGGAAATTTTCCAAACAAAAAACTTGTAAATATGTTAGATTTCAAGTTGAATTCATGAATTTGTATTTGTCTGTCTTTAACTTTACTGATAGCAGCCATGTTGTTAAACAGACCTCACCTAGATCCATTGTTTCCTATTGTACTTCAAAAAGTACTTATTCTGAAACTGTGCCCAAAAAGCCCAGTTTTTAAAGCTAAATAGCAAAATATACTTTATAGAGACAATATAGAATTTCTGAAAGCACAGGTTGAATGTTATTTATCATTTTTATTGTACTTGTACTTTTAAAGGGGACCTAAAGGTGAAAAAGAAGAAAGACTTATTAGAAACTTTACCTCATATAGAAGTGTATCGCAACAGTCAGAGCATGAGCTGTGCTGTAATTAGCCGGCACCCGATGCTTGTTGATCAGCGCGCAGGCTGACTGAAAAACCAGCGCAAAGCTCCTGCCAATAGTTTAAGCGGCTTCACATATCATCACGCTCATTGCGTGGGAGCGTTCTCATTGGCCCCTGCAATGAGCGTGATGTTTTAACCATTTATTACCACCAGTGAAATAATTTGGGAGGAGCTGCACGCTGGCTTCTCAGTCAGCCTGCGCTAATGAACAAGCATCGGGTGCCGGCTAATTACAGCACAGCTCATGCTGTGACTTTAGCAATACACCTCTATATGAGGTAAGGTTTCTAATAAGTCTTTCTTTTTTCCCTTTTAGTTCTCCTTTAAGCACGGTTTACCAATTCTAATAACTGGATATAGGATTACAGTCACAAAACTTATTGCGCAGGACAGTAAAAAAAAAAAACCTGCAAGTTAAGAAATATTATCTTAAAAGCCATTGCATAACAAATTAAATTACTGCTCTCTAATTTTTCCCCTTTACATATATTTAAGCCAATTACAACTCATTGTCAGAAAGCTAAAGGTCATTAACTAAAATAAATTTCAATATTTTTCTTATTTCAGACAGAATTTTCCTCAATAAAAAAATGTTAACTGTATTATAAAGAACTCCTGTGAGAACAGTGTGTCCAACTAGTCCTTTACTTAATGTTGTGCTGATTGAAACAGTCAATATGTGTTGCATTTATTTAGCTTCATGAGATTAAACATAGAGTACAGAGTGGGAGAACTGTGAAAAGTGTATATCAAAATGAAATCAAGGAGGCATTTTTTTGGTGAAGAGACATCTAAAATGCAATCAACTAAAGGTCACTCCGGCAGTTTTTTCCATTTAGAGAGTAGAGACAATGTATTTTTTTCCCAACACTACTACTATACTTGGGGAAAACATTCAGATGCTTTCTTTTATAAACTACATCTTAAAGGGTATGAAAAGTTTGGATAAAACTTTATTTCTATTTGACATATATACATATAGAAAGCCAACTTAAACATTAAAATCTAAAAACTATTTTGGGATCAGTAGTACTTGCCTCTTGTTTAAACAGTTCTGCTCCCCTCCCATTCTGTGTACAGACTCTTCCTGTGCAGTGCTGATAAGCCCCGATCTCTGAGTGACATCACAGAGAGCCATTCTTGTGGGGAAAACCCCTCCCCCTATCTAAAAACCCTGTTTATAACCCTGAACATATGCAGGTAAGGATCATACCGCCTGTGAGATTGGCTGTGGAGAGAGAAGTCAGGGAGAGGAGGGGGTGTGGCTACATTCTTGCACTTCCCATACAAGGAAGTCGTTCGGAGGGAGAGAGCAGCTACATGGGGATATTGAGCTCTGCTGAATTAAGAGGTAAATCAGGAGTTTCTTAATCATTACTGTATATTGCTTGACAATAGGCAAAAATAGCTTTCTTTATAGTCAGGGTTTACTTAACCGTTAAAGTTGTACTGAATAATGAATCTTCAAATACAGTAAAGAAACAAAATGATAATCCTTCAGTAATCACTGAGAAGATAGCCCTTATCTCACAGTTTCAAGTGCTTGTGTTCAATTTAATGTAAGGAGGAATATACTGTATATTAAGGGTGATATTTTTCTAATGTGTGTATCTCATCAATAGTGATATTATCTAGTAATTTTATGACATCCAACCATTGATGTCATTAGGGTTGCAAAACCGGAACTTTTGAAATGCAGTTTATTCTCTCTACCTGTTTTTACACATTTATACAATAAAGTATTCCATTGCCATATTTATTTTAGGAATACATTATGATGTTGAATGAATAATATTCCCTTTATTGATCAAGCACACTTTAGACCAGCAAGAGTCCTTGAAACTATACAGCTAATGTTACAGAAACACAAAGATAAATGTGTAATATTTTTCATCTGGTGCACATCCCCTTAATATCTCTAACCAGCTGGTACAGTTTGCATACTACATCTTGGATCTGTTAGTTATGTCTGGGTAGCGATATAAGAAAGTGCTACCCTATAGGGTATGTGCTCTCCACTTAGGGGGGAATTCACCATTGTGCGAAGTAGTGCGAACAGTTCGGGCGACTGCGCCA